>MDKJ01272224.1:0-44103 GCA_005239525.1 Nicotiana knightiana | reverse complement strand
ACAACCTTTTTACTGGATCCTAGCTTTAGATTTAAGTTTTCAGATTTTAGTTCTAGAATCTCAATTTCAAGTGGATGAACCTGGTTCAACATGTCAGTGTTTTTCTTTTCAGATTCACTTACTCTGATTTCCAGGTTCATGCATTTTTCTTTTAGCATTTCACATTCTTTAGAGAGCTGTTCCTTCTCTTTGGTTGTTTCTTCGGAATCATCCATGAAATCAAGTAGCAACTCAGAGAGTTTTTCCTTAGATAGGAACTTTATTTTATTTTTAAGATGGGAGATACTTACCTCTGGTTCTTCATGTGATTCCTCATCGGATTCTCCAATTTCCATGAGCGCCTGATCTTCATTCTCACCATCTTCTGATTCTTCATCTGAAGTTTCCCCCCAAGCAGCAACCATAGCTTTTGTTGTGGTTTTCTTGGGTTGGACTAGTCCCTTCTTCCTGTTCCTTCTTTCATATCTCTACTTTTTCCATTCCACTTCCCACTAAGGACAGTTCTTGATAAGGTGGTCAGTCTTTCCACACTTGTATCATCCCTCGTTGGTTGGCCTTTTTGGAGCTTTTGCTTTGTTGTAATTTCCTCTGCTAGAGAAGCCCTTCTTCCTTATGGGAAAGTTTCTGAATTCTTTGGTAATCATGGCCATCTCATCTTCCTCAAGATCTGCTCCCTCAGTGATTCTCAACGCTAGACTCCTCTCCTTCTTTGGACCATCCATCTTTATTGTCTGCCTTCTACGTTCATAGGCAGTAAGGTTTCCAATTAGTTCATCCAATCTGAGGGTTGCCATATTTTTGGATTCCTGGATAGCAGTGATTTTGCTTTCCCAGGAGATTGGTAAGACCCTTGTCAGGATCTTCTCTACCCTGTCCTCTTCAAGAATGACTCTACCAAGAGACTTAAGTTCATTTGTCAAAGTTGTGAACCTTGTGTATATCTCTAGGATTGTCTCTCCTTCTTTCATAGTGAAGTTTTCATATTGTGAGTATAGTAGAGTACCTCTTGATCTCTTTACCTGAGGTGTTCCTTCATGGGCTATTTGCGAGGTATCCCAGATTTCTTTGGCAGTGGTGCAGCTTTGGATTCTTCTATACTCGTCTGTACCTAGTCCACACACTAGCCACTTCTTAGCCTTTGCATCCTTCTCTCATTTTCTTCAGATCCTCAACAGTGCAGTCAGATCTAGTCTTTGGTACATCTACACCTTCAGCAGTCTTCTTCATGGCAGTTAGAGGACCATCAGTGACTATGTCCTAGAATTCATAGTCTTCTCCAATCAGGTGGTCCTTCATCCTGTTCTTCCACCAAGAGTAATACTGGCCATTGAAGAGTGGTGGCCTTACAGTTGATTGACCCTCCCAGTTTCCATGTGGTGCACTCATTTTGATCTTTTCCAAGGTGTTAGCCTTTTCAAGGATAACCTGCTCTGATACCAATTGTTATTTTATACTTCAATACCACACAAGAGGGGGGCTGATTTGTGTGGTGTCCAATTTTCGAGTGTTGTCTCAATAGAAGAACCTGGTTCTTCTTGGTGTTCCAACTTCTACTGGTGCGGAATAATAAATGCAGTAAAGTAAAAACACAGAGATTTTTACGTGGAAAAAACCTGGCTCAAAAGGTGAAAAAACCACAACCTACTCCTTAGTAGGATTTTCCCAAACTCTTCACTACAACTCTGAGCCAAATAGCATTTACAAAATAAACTCTTTTGTAAACCTAGGACTAACTCTAATCCCTTTGTAGTAAACTAGCCTCTAGCTAATTGCAACAAGCTTCAAGTTAACACTAACTTGAACAGTGTGTACCTATTACAATTGCTTCTAATAAATCTGAAAGATACAATATTAAATCACCTACTACAACCAACTAGACTCGCAAGACAAGCAGATGGAGCTGGTTCTTCTAGCTGGTTAGTAGCCTTTGGTTTCAACAAGGATTCTGCTTGCAAAATTTCTTTGGTAATTTTGCTTTCAGTTCATACTTCAATTCTGTCTTTGTGCGATAAATTCTTCAGTTGGAATACTTCAACATTATATAGCGCCAGAAGTTGAGATGTTCTTGTTTAGTTCTAATGCAACTCTTCCTTGGGGGAAGAGTTTATGTTTATCTCAAATTCCTTCCTTTGTTTCTGTCCTTGTTGAACTCGAATTCTAACCTCTTATCAATTTGCAACATTTTCGCGTTAGGAGACAACCTCTTAGTTCATGGATAATTTCACAGATCATGTTTATCTCCTGTGCATGTATGGTTCTTGTGACAATTGGTTCGTTCGGGTATATTTTCCCCGATGGACCTGGTTTGACTGGGTAAGCATTTGTCAATCTTCAAAACCATGCAGTGACTTGGGTCAACAAGAAACTAAGGTTGTCCATGTTGTTCTTTCGTTATAAAGTAATTCTTAGAAAGTATGTATGATCCTTGAATCCTACTGAGGTTCATATTGATGGTATGGGTGTCCATAATGTTAATCGAAGGTGCAACTACCTTACGTTCACTCAGTAAGATTTAGATCGTGATTCCATGAGTCCAGAAAGCATTATATATAGTATCTATTTTACTCTACCGAGCCGCGCTATAGTCGGTCAAGTATGTCACCTATTGTGCAACCAGTGATCAGTTGGGTTTACCGAGTTCCATGTGGCCTGGGTACAATTCTACCGAGCCTTATGATGACCGGGTACGTTTTTACCGAGTCCTTTTTGAGGCCGGGTACGATATGATGTTGATGATGATTCCACAAAGGCGTATATTTTTAAAAGTTTATGTATATATATGTATGATGCATTTCATGTCAGAAGCCTTCAGAGGCACTCAGATGCTATAGGTTGTATCTCCTCTATCTCACTTTACATTACTGTTCTTATTTATGTTTTCCTGCCTTACATACTCGGTACTTTATTCACAGTGACGTCCCTTTTACCTAGGAATGTTGCATTTCATGCCCGCATGTCCCGATAAACAGGTTAACAGTCCTCCTAGTGGGCTATCAGCTCAGCAGAAGGTGTTGTTGCACTCCACTTTCTCGGGAGTTGCCTATTTGGTCAGTATGATTGGGACATGTATTGACTGGTATGGCGGGTCCCTGTCCCGACCTATATGACATTTATGTACTCTTGGAGGCTTATAGACAGATGTCATGTATATTAATACGTGTATGGCCTTGTCGGCCTATGTTTTGAGTGTATAAGTGATCATGTTAGCCTTATAGGCCCGTATGTCGCATGTATAAGTTTCTATATAATGTTGAGTCATCCTATGTCTTGTATGTATTTATATTTTATTCTGGTTATCTCATGACGGTATTTTTGGACCATTTACCCATTATAGTGTGATAAGAAAGATATGTTACGTTGGTACTCGATTGAGTAAGGTACGGGATGCCCGTCTTGGCCCTTCGGTTTGGGTCGTCACACACATATATATACATCACATGCCAAAACTGATATAATACCTGACCCTGCAATCTCATCACCGATAGTAGACTCCCCCATTTGGCACGAATCCATAGGAAACAATCTGATGATACACAATACTAACCTTCACAACTCGTACAACACCAATCATAAGATACCCCAAGTCATCTACTAAGCGCATGTCCATCCTCGTGACAGTTAAACTCGCTTCCTCCAGTGCCTTGAATGATAATGTGTACCTTACACAGAGAAAAAATCCCATATGAACCACATAGTCTCTAATACTGGCAACTGTCCTCAAATCGACATCCACCTCGTGACACTACCACGATCGCAGCGACTAGCGAACCTATTAAACCTTCCTAAGATCGTACTTATCAACCAGATGCCAGAACCTGTTGCACCCCCACGTGAAAAACTGAATGATCTCTCAATACCTCTACATCCTCAGTCTGGATGACACGTTGAGACAATGTTTGAGCATCCCTGGCTCCCTCGTAGCCCATCCACAACATCATGAATTGTTGGCGCATACCTGGTGCCGAGTGAGAAATATCATACACAAGTGGATGCAAAGGAACATAAGATATATGCTTCAAGCTGAATCAATGTCACACGATACGGAATGAAAGAAGTGGAATTTTCTAATAGTTTTCGTAGCCTCTCGAAGATAAGTACAGACGTCCCCGTATCAATCCACAAGACTCTACTAAACATGATTATGACTCATAGCATCTATGAACCTAAGGCTCTGAAACCAACTTGTCACGACCCCAATTTCCCACCTTAGGATGTCATGATGGCACCTATTCTCTAAGACTAGGTAAACCTAATACTTGCTGATTAAATAATAGATTTTTAACCAAATAACAATTATAACAAAAGTTTCTATAATAAGCCAAAAGTCTCAACATGATACAATATCCCAAAATCGGTAGTACAAGTCATAAGTTTTTCTAAAATTCACTAGAAATAACAATACATCATTGTCCCGGACTAATAGGAAACAATGGAAATAAAATAGAATAGAAAGTGACTTCAGAGCCTTCGAATATCCAGCAGGTGTATCTTGATGTCTCCAGCCGCACAAGCATAAGTCTCAAAACCAACTCAATCTGAAGTACCTGGTTCTGCATAAAAATGTGCATAACTGTAGCATGAGTACACTATAGTGGCACCCAGTAAGTATCAAGCCTAATGTCGGTAGAGTAGTGACGAGGCCAGGTCAATACACCTACCAAACATGTAAACATGTTCAGGACATCACATAAAGCTAACAAGGAAATAACATCAATATAAGGCCAATGGCAGAAGGATTTCAAATTACAACCAACAGTGAAAATAATTGGAGCATGAATGGCAACAAGTGACAACCAAGTAATTAGGCAGCAACATGGACGGGGTACAAATGATATATAAATGTGTCCCAGTAAGGGAAATCGATGACAACTCAATCAATCAGGTCATTCCTCATGCACGAATTTTAACAAGAATTGACCTCAAGTACTACTTCTTGTAATCTCAGATCATAAATCACACTTTCAAACCTTACATACATGGCACCTTGTGCCCACATTTTTTCAAATCACTTCTGCATGGAAATATCCACGTGCTACCATGTGCATAGTATTTGTATCATATCAACTAAGATGACCTATGAATAATTTAAACATAATTAAACACAATTTCGAAATTGAATATAGTAAAGCGTCAAATGAGATATTAAGCCTAATTTTGGATTTAAATAAAGTAAACTAAAGGAGAGGTTGTGAAAATAGAGTGTCAGATGAACTTAGTTTATAAATAAATAAAATGAAGCAACATATCGTATTTAAGCAAAGTAAAACATCAACTAAATTTAGCGAGTTAAATATGGAATTTTCTAAAGTAAAACGTTATAACAATTTTTAAGTAAATTACACAACAATAAGGTAATGAGTAAATTTGGGAAACCAATTAAAGTAAAAATGTAATAACCATTTAAATTAGTAAAATGCAGAATGAGATACGAGTTTTATTTTTGAAAGGCACGCAAGTGGAACACCTTAAGAATTCTTTCATTTAAATCCGCTAAATTATCAACAACTCAATCGGATATAAGTTAATGACCCCGTGCACATAAATTCACCTTGATAATCAATTTATCAAGAAATACCAGAGGTGCAAATTTGGCAAATTGAAGCAACACAACATATCACTTAGAATGCATGGCTCACACAAGAAGTCCATATCGTTCCATTATTAGAATACTGATAGCTTATCATATACGATCAAAATATAATGAAGTGATTTAAGAAACAACATTAACCGTCCTAACATAAAATGTACCATGAGAATCACAACCGGAAATAACCTTGATATCACAATAATTACAACATGTACAACTGTTGCAGCGTGCAATCCTATCCCACACAACAATAACCATATCCGTAGCAGTGTGCAGCCCAGTCCCATGCAATATCATCATTTATCAATGGCATAGTCCTTCCTTATTCCACCATATCATCATTATCATTACCGTTGCGGCGTGCAACCCGCTCCCCAAGCAACATAAATTAAGCAAACAATTTACAACCAACTACGACGTACCACAAAATCAAAAGAATTAACGAGGCTACACAAAGAAGTCACAACGGATGAATAAGTTACATGATAACTCACGAAATCAAATAGCAAGGAACGACAATCCATAAACCAAGACACAATTTCTGAGAATCAATTAATAATTAAGGCATGTAGCAGATAAAGCATGAATTCAATACATAATTACAATTAACAATTAGCATATAAGGGTGAACTTGACAACAAAAGATGGAACATGTAATAACAACTTCAAGTAAAGCACGTAAGAGCAATCCTAACGACAGAAGATATAACATGAAGCGATAACTACAATTATTGCATGAAAGAAGCCTAACGTCTAATCCTGTCAAATACCACATATAAGCCCGTGTACACACTTATCCCCTTCTGTATACGCCTTCCACATAACTCATATAGTATCATCAATCCAAAACCTAAGAAGTAATTCCCCCCCCCCCCACGAAGTTAGGCAAGATACTTACCTCAATTCGGCAAAATCAATATTCAAATTAGCTTTTCCTTTACAAATTCACCTCCACTCGGCTCAATATAGCTAAAGACGACTTAAATACGTCAAACAATGCAAGAGAAAATAATTTCAATTAACAAAGCTATGATATTTATACAATTTCTTAAAAGTCAACCCCGAAGTCCGCCCTGTCAAAAATCCGAGTCTAAGGGTAGGTCTTGACTACCCATAGCCCCACGAGTTCATATACGTGTTTTCTTTCCAAATCTGAGTCCAATTTGACTCTCAAATCCACAATTTTTATTTTTCAAAACTTTGACAAAAATCTCCAAATTTCCTATTATATTTATCATGAAATTGATGATAAATCTAATATATAATCACGAAATATAATTGAAAATCGATTAAAATTACTTACCCAATAGTTTGGTATGAAAATCCTTCCACAAAATCGCCTCCCATCGAGGCTAGGGTTCAATACATGATAAAATGAAGATAAGTCTCGGAATACTCAATTATATGCAGGCTGCAGATGTCGCATTTGCAACACGGGGTTCGCAAATGTGATACCCGCAAAAGCGAGAATCATATCGCAAAAACGAACCAGGAGAAACTCAGCTACAGTCGCATTTGCGACCCAAAATATCGCAAATGCGAAGACAACTTCCATCGCAAAAGTGACAGAAATCCTCGCAAAAGCGTACAGCCCACACTCGCAAATGCGAGGAATATCTTTGCAAATGCGAATCGCAAACGTAAGGACTACTGCAAAAATGCGATAGTCATATTTGCGACAAAAACATCACAAATGCGATGGAACTAGCACCAGCACTCAAACATTGAATAAAATCAATATGAAACAAATATGAAACTCACCTGATCCCCCGAGGTTCGAAATAAAACACTTACACCAGTCCAAAAACATAACACGAACTCGCTCGACGATCAAAACATCAAAATAACCTTTAGAAGTACGAATCAGACGCCAAAAGTATGAAAGTCATAATGAACTTCAAGAACTTCAAGCATTGCGAACAAGCATCTGAACCATGTCAAAACAACAGCAAATGACACCAAATTGTTCAGGCAAGTTCCATATGACAAAACGGACCTATTCCAAGTCTTGAAACCAAAATCTGAACCTGATAGCCTTAAAGTCAAACGATGGTCAAACTTAGGAAAATTCTAAACCTTAAAATATCCAACTTTTGCCAAATAATGTCGAAACCTTTTAAAAACATCCAAATGAAAATTCGGGCACACGCCCAAGTCCAAAATCACCATCCGGTTCTACCGGAACCATCTAACTCCGATCCGAGGTCAAATACTCAAAAGTCAAGTTGGCCAATTCTTTCAACTTCGATCTTCTCAAATGGGAGTCACCCTTTAAAATAATTTACGAACCACTCTAAAACCAGAGCCGACGATGCACACAAGTCATAATATACTATGTGAAGCTACTCATGACCTCCAACTGCCGAACCAGACGTAATTGCTTAAAACGACCAGTCGGGTCGTTACATCTTGATTGCAAAGTCTATAAAGTGAGTGTTAGGATCTTCATTCGCCTTACCCCTAAAGACATAGTTGTTTTGGATGGTTTGAAGCAAGCCTTGCTTCAACTCAATATTATTTGCTGCTACAGGTGGAGGTCTAACACTTGACAATACCTGATTGTAGACTGGTCTGCTATAGTCGCCTAGTGATCTCCCAGGCCTGGGTGCTGCATTCTCGAACTGGTCTTCAACCAAGGGCCGATTTAGATGGAATCTTCGACCCCCATCATATTCGTTAGTCTCTTCAGCAAATCTAAGTGTTGCTTCAGCTGCTATCCGAGTAGTTTGTTCTCTCTAGTGTGCTGCTTCTCTTGCAACTAAGTTTACTCCATCAATCTATTTGTTTGCGATTTTATATTGAGTCGAAGTATGACCCAAGAAATTTTCTGTGAATCGTCTTTCTTTTCTCAGTTGTCACAGGTGTTTCTCCAACTCCGGTTCGTAAGGTATCACTTCCTTTAAAGAAGATCGAGTCATACACCAGAGAAGCTAGACTTGTATCTTGCACACGGAAGAGAGAAACCGTGAAGAATAAAATAAAAATGGGTTCCTGAATTAGCACCAAAAACTATTTTGAATACTACTAATTGCCAATCCCCGGCAACAGCGCCAAAATTTGATGAGCAGAAAACATAACACGAAATTGATGCTCACTAGCCAAAGATTGTATAGTACGAGTTATGTTTAACGCTATTCAGGATGCTTAACACTTTGGTTTGGATGTTTTGGAACTACGGATAACTACTAAAAGTAATGAAACTAACAATTGATTTCGAACAAACAGAGATTAAAGCAATGGGTTATTATCAAGAGGAAGAATAAGGGTTTTGACATGATAGGTGCAAGACTGATGCCTTGGGTATGACACTGTTATGTTTCACTCTTGAGGTCATATCGATTCTCACGAATTCAATAGATGATTAGCTTATACTTCCGATTCAGACTCCTCTCTCGATTAAATCTAAATATTTCAAATAAACTAATGTGAAGTGCGGCGAGACTTGCAAGAATCTATTGGTAGGAATGATCTAAGAGAAATTTCTCGCGAATATTTCTCTATTTTAATTTAAATGGAAACTCAAAACGCTCTCTCGATTACTTCAAAGAAGCATCAAAATAAAATAAGGAGTATGTTGCAATAAGATTCAATAAGATGTTTCTCTTTCGATTAAACACTATAAAGAATAAAACTAAAACTAATATTAAAGCTCCTCCAATAAATTCAAGCAACTAATATGTAGTCAAATCCATAAACAACAATCAAATCACAAAATAATGTCAATCCCCAAAGTAAACTACTCCATAGATATGGAGGAAGTCATCACAACTAGAATTGAAGAATAAGAAAACATCAATCTAACGTTACAATCCAAAATCCCGTATTGAATTGATGGAAATATAATGAAATCTTGTGTCTTGTAGTGTCACGACCCGAATTTCCCACCGTCGGGACCGTGATGGCGCCTAACGTTGAACTCGCTAGGCAAGCCAATGTGAGTATTCAATTTACTTTATTTCTTTATTAACAGTCGAAAACAGGTGAATTTCCACATTAACATAAATAAGAATCTAAGATGAAGCAAGACATGTATATTCCCATAAAAAACCTTTACGAAATTTCACCAAAACTATCCAAATCCCAGAATGTTGGAGTTACAATATCACGGACTATCTATGAATAATACATATAATGGACTGAAAGAAGTAAATACATCTGTTTCTGAAATGACTAAAACAGAAATAAAGAAGTGGAAGGGGACGCTCAGGCCTGCAGACGCCAGCAGGACTACCTCGGTGTCTCCGATTGGACTGAAGGCAGCCTCCTGGCTCTAATGTCCAAAGAGTCCTGTACCGGGATCTACACAACAAAAGATGTGCAGGTGTAGCAACACTACAACCGACCCCATGTACGGAGTAAGTTTCGAGCCTAACCTCGGCAAAGTAGTGACGAGGCTAGGACACGACAATCAGACAACCTTGCAATTTACTAATATTCGGAAGAAATAATAAAAACAAGAATAACTAGTTAAGTACAAGGGAAAAGGGGAAACATGCTGGGGGGAAGCAATATCAGATAACAGAAATAACGAAATAAGACAACAGTTCAATTGTCTAAGTAACAGCAGGAAATAACAATCATAGAGAAAACAGTGCACGGTATCACCCTTCATGCTTTTACTCTCATCCTCGCCAAATAATAAATAGAAACGCAAGTGCACGGAATCACCCTTCATACTTTTACTCTCATCCTCACCAAATAATAAATAGAAATGGCACAGCATCACCCTTTGTGCTTTTAATATCATAACATGGCACGGCATCACCCTTCGTACTTTTACACTCTCATCCTCACAATAATGAATACACGGAATCACCCTTCGTGCTTTACACTCTTCCTCACAATAATCAATACACGGAATCACCCTTCGTGCTTTACACTCTTCCTCACCCAAATAATATCAATAGCAGAAGTTTGGCAAAGATAAATCAACAATATGAATCATAAATCATAACATCTCGGCAAGGGAACAACAGTAAAAATATCACTATCCCGGCAAGGGACACAGCTATAACCAATCTCGCTCAAGTACATATCTTTACATAAGATTTCTTAACCGAAAAAATACTAAACAATATCCATTACCAAGAATTTCCACCAAATGAACAACCACTAAAGTGAAATCCAAGCTAAAACACAGTAAATATTAATGAAAATCATATAATTCATAATTTCCGACTCACGGGCGTTCTTGACACCAACATATAGGTACTCGTCACCTCACCTATACGTTGAACATGGTATAAACGCATAGCAAATAAGACTCAACACCTATTCCCTCAAGCTAAAGTTAGGCCAAACACTTACCTCGACTTCCACGACCCAAAATCACGCCTCAATGACCGCTTTACCTTTTCAACTCGACTCTAAATTGATTGTATCTAGACATATTCAAATCAATAACATCAATAAATGCCAAACTATTCCATCCCATGCTTAATTATAGGTTTTCCATCATTCTTTCCAAAAAGTCAAAAATCGACCCCGGACCCGCTTGATCAAAACACGAGGTCCAGACCAAAATCCGATCACACATTCACCCACAAGCCCGAATATATAATTAGTTCCGGAATCCGACCTTAAAACAAGGTCTAAATCCCAATTATTCAAAAAGCCCTAACTCTACCCAAATCCCCAATTTTCTACCCTAAAGAACAATGATTTAGGCCTAGAAATCTAATGGGTGTTAATGGAAATTGAAGAAAACGAGTCTAAGAACTATGGTTTTGTGGTGAAGTTCTCTTTCAAAAATCGCCCAAATTGGAGTTTAGAAGAAGAAGTTATGAGTTTTTGGTTTAATCCCGATTTGCTACTATTTTTAAAACACTGGACGGACATGCTATGCGATCGCGGCCCCTGCTATGCCATAGGCTTCTACTCCCCTGCCCATCGCGTTCGCGTCCAAGAGGATGCATTCGCACTATGTTATCACTACCCATTCCCCAGGCCCCCCTATACTCTATGCGTTCGCGACTACATGGGTGCGTTCGCGTAGGGTAATTTTCCTATGCTCCGCGTTCTCACTCTGTACTGTGTGATCGCACAGTGTTACCCAGCCCCCTTCCCCGCGTGTGCATTGCAATAACATGGTTACCCATGCGTTCGCATAGCGTAAATTTCCTGGGCACCAGCAACAGTCACAAGACACCAGATTTTCTAAGAAAAACCACCCCGACACCTATCTGAAACTCACCCGAGCTCTCGGGGCTCCAAACCAAACATGCACACAGCTTCAAAAACATCTTACGAACTTACTCGTGCGATCAAATTGCCAAAATAACACTTTGAACAACTAACTGAGCATAGAAATCAAAGAAAAATCTCAAAACTTTCAAAGTCTAAAATTTTACAATTTCGGGTCCTAATCACGTCGAACGACCTCCGCTCCTTACCAAATTTTACAGACATATCATAACTATCATATTGAACATGTACCGGGATTCGGAACAAAAATACGGGCCCTATACCATAAATTTTAAATATAACCAAATTTCCAAAAACTCTTATATTTTCAGTAAAACAATTTCTTTCAAAAATTCATTTCTCGGGCTTGGGACCTCGGAATTTGATTCCGGGCATACGCCCAAGCCCCATATTTTATTATGGAGCTTCCGGGTCTGTCAAATCACGGGTTTGGGTCCGTTTACCCAAAATGTTGACCAAAGTCAACTTAAATTCAATTTTAAAGGCAAAACTAGCATTTTTCTCAGTTTTTCATATAGAAGCTTCCCGGCTATACGCCCGGGATGTGCATGCAAAACAAGGTGAGATAAAAGGAGGTTTTCAAGGCCTCGAAAAACCATTTTGACTTATAAAAATGAGAGATTACTTTTGGGTAATCACATTCTCCACCTCTAAAACAATCGTTCGTCCTCGAACGAACATATAAAAGTACCTGAATCAGGGAAAAGATGGGGATAACGGCTCCGCATATTGGACTCGGACTCCAAGGTAGGTGCCTCGGCAGGCGGACCTCTCCACTGGACACGAACCGAAGGATAACTCTTCGATCTCAATTGACGAACCTGTCGGTCCAATATGGCGATCAGCTCCTCCTTATATGTCAAATCCTTGTCTAACTGGACACTGCTGAAATCTAACACATGGGTTGGATCTCTGTGGTACTTCCGAAGCATAGACACATGAAACACCGGATGCACAGCTGATAAATTCGGTGGCAACGCAAGTCTGTAGGCCACCTCTCCCACTCTGTCAAGAATCTCAAATGGACCAATGAATCTACGGCTTAGCTTGCCCTTCTTCCCAAATCTCATTACGCTCTTCATGGGCGATACCCAAAGCAATACCCACTCCCCAACCATGAATGCCAAATCACGAAGTCTGCATTCGGCATAACTCTTTTGGCTAGACTGAGATGTACGAAGTCTATCTGAATGATCTTAACCTTATCCAAGGCATCCTGCACTAACTCTGTACCCAACAACCGAGCCTCTCCCGGATCAGACCACCTAACCGTGACTGACACCGCCTACCATATAATGCCTCATAAGGAGCCATCTGAATGCTCGACTGATAGCTGTTGTTGTAGGAAAACTCAGCTAATGGCAAGAACTGATACCAAGAGGCTCCAGAGTCAAGAACACAGGCTCGTAGAATATCCTCCAAAATCTGAATAGTACTCTCGGACTGTCCGTCCGTTTGAGGATGAAATGTTGTGCTCAACTCAACCCTTGTGCCCAACTCACGCTGAACTACCCTCCAGAAACGCGAGGTAAACTGTGTGCCCCAGTCAGAAATAATAGACACGGGCACACCATGAAGGCGAACAATCTCCCTAATGTAGATCTCTGCCAATCTCTCCGAAGAATAGGAAACTGCCACAGGAATGAAATGCGTTGACTTGGTCAGCCTATCCACAATGACCCATACTGCATCGAACTTCTTATGAGTCTGTGGGGGTCCAACAACGAAATCCATGGTGATACGCTCCCATTTCCACTCAGGAATCTCAATCTGCTGCATCAATCCGCCAAGTCTCTGATGCTCGTACTTTACCTGCTGACAATTCAAGCACCGAGCTACATATGCCACAATATCCTGGTACATCTTTGCGGTGTCCAGATGGATAGAATATAGGGAACTATGGGCCTCCTCTAATATCAACTCACGAAGTCCATCCACATTGGGTACACAAATACGATCCTGCATCCGTAAAACTCCATCATCACCAACTGTAACCTGCTTGGCATCCCCGTGCCGGACCGTATCACTGAGGACACACAAATGAGGATCATCATACTGCCGGTCTCGAATACGATCAAATAATGAAGAACGAGAAACTGTATAAGCTAGAATACGGCCGGGCTCAGAAACATCCAATCTGATGAATCGATTGGCTAAAGCCTGAATATCCAAAGCAAGCGGCCTCTCTCCGACCAGAATATAAGCAAGACTACCCATGCTTGCTGACTTCCTACTTAAAGCATCGGCCACCATATTGGCCTTCCCCAAATGATATAAGATGGTGATATCATAGTCCTTCAACAACTCCAACCATCTCCTCTGCCTCAAATTCAACTCCTTCTGCTTGAACAAATATTGCAAACTCTTGTGATCCGTGAACACCTCACAAGACACGCCATATAAATAATGCCTCCAAATCTTCAGCACGTGAACAATGGCTCCTAACTCCAAATCATGAACTGGATAATTCTTCTCGTGGATCTTCAACTGACGTGAAGCATATGCAATAATCTTTCCGTCCTGCATCAACACTGCACCAAGTCCAACCCGAGATGCATCACAATACACAGTATATGGTCCCGAACATGTAGGCAAAACCAACACCAGTGTCCTGGTCAAGGCTGCCTTGAGCTTCTAAAAGCGCGCCTCACACTCATATGACCACCTAAAATGGGCACCCTTCTGAGTCAAACTGGTCATCAGGGCTGCAATAGATGAAAAGCCTTCCACAAACCGACGACAGTAACCTGCTAAGCCCAAGAAGCTCCGAATCTTTGTAGCTGACGTGGGCCTAGACCAATCCTTGACTGCTGAAATCTTCTTGGGATCCACCTGGATACCCTCACCTAATACAACATGACCCAGGAATGCAACTAAACTCAACCAGAACTCATACTTAGAAAACTTAGCATACAACTGACTGTTCTTCAAAGTCTGAAGAACGACTCGAAGGTGCTGCTCGTGCTCCTCCCGGCTGCGAGAATAAATCAGAATATCATCAATGAAGACAATCACGAAGGAATCCAAATAAGGCCTGAACACTGGGTTCATGAAGTCCATAAAAGTTGTTGGGGCATTTGTCAACCCGAATGACATCACTAAGAACTCATAATGCCCGTACCGAGTGCGGAAAGTTATCTTAGGGACATCAGATGCCCTAATCCTCAACTGATGGTAGCCAAATCTCAAATCGATCTTCGAAAATACCTTGGCACCCTGAAGCTGGTTAAACAAATCATCAATTCGCGGCAATGGATACTTGTTCTTGACGGTCACCTTGTTCAATTTCCGATAATCTATACACATCCTCATTGACCCATCCTTCTTCTTAAGAAACAACATTAACCCAAGGCGAGACACTAGGCTTAATGAAGCCTTTATCAAGCAAATCCTGCAATTATTCTTTCAACTCCTTTAACTTTGGCGGGGCCATACGATATGGCAGAATAGAAATGGGTTGAGTGCCCGGAGCCAAATCAATGCAAAAGTCAATATCCCTGTCATGTGGCATACCCGGCAGGTCTGTAGGGAATACCTCTGGAAACTCACGGACTATGGGCACAGACTCCATAGAAGGAACCTCGGTGCTAGAATCACGAACATAAGCCAAATAGGCCAAACACCCCTTCTCAACCATGCATCGAGCCTTCATATATGAGATAAGCCTGTTGGAATAATGGCCAGGAGCCCTCCTCCACTACAATATCGGCACTCCCGGCAAGGCCAAGGTCACAGTCTTGGCATGAGAGTCCAGTATGGCATGATAGGGGGACAACTAATCCATCCCCAAAATAACATCAAAATCGACCATATCAAGGAGTAGAAGATCTACGCTGGTCTCAAGACCACCGATTACCACTATACATGAACGGTAGACTCGATCTACCACAATAGAATCACCCACCGGTGTAGATACATATAGAGGAGTACTCAGAGAATCACGAGGCATAATTAGATAAGAAGCAAAATATGAGGAATTGTAGGAATATGTGGACCCCGGGTCAAATAAAACCTAAGCATCCCTTCTGAAAACTGAAACCATACCTATAATGACTGCATCGGAGGCCTCAGCCTCAGGCCTGACGGGAATATCATAACATCGGGTTGGGGCCCACCAATCTGAACATCCCTGGGTCGACCTACTGTGGGCTTACCTCTACCTCTAATAGCATGACCTCCACCTATAACTGTCTGGCCTCCACCTCTGGCACCTCGACCTCCACCCCTAGCTGGCTGAGGGGGTGGTGGAGCACCTGGTGCGGGAATCATAGCACGGGAACCCTGGTGCTGAGGACCACTCGAGGCTCGGGGGAAAAATCTAGCAATGTGCCCCGAGCCACCACAAGTATAACAAGATTTCGTCTACTGAGGTTGCTGGCCCTGAAACTGTCCCTGTCGACCAGATTAACCACTCTGAAAACTCTGGAGCGGCGGTGCACTGATAGGAGCTAGTGGTTCTTTGCGGGATACCTGGAGTGCTGACTGAAATGGTCTAGGAGGATGACCCCTTCCAAAAGAATCCCTGCCTCAAGATTAGGCACCACTGAACCGGCCAAAATGAAGAGGCCTCTTGTCAGACCCCTGACCACTACCCTGAAATAAGACCATCTCGACTCGTCTGGCCACATTGTCCGCCTCCTGAAATGAAATATCATTGTCTGTCTCTCTGGCCATCTGTATTCTAATCGGCGAGCTAGCCCTTCAATAATCCTCCTCACCCTCTCTTGGTCAGTGGGGAGTATTATGATAGCATGTCGGGCCAAAGTGATGAATCTGGTCTCTTACTGAGTGACGGTCATAGAACCCTGCTGGAGACGCTCAAACTGCCTCCTAAAATCCTCTCTCTGAGTGATAGGAAGAAACTTCTCCAAGAACAAATTAGAGAACTGGGCCCAAGTCAAAGGCGGTGATCCCGCCGGTCTAGTCAAATAATAATCTCTCCACCAGGTCTTAGCGGAAGCGGACAGGCGAAAAGTAGAAAAGTCGACCCCATTGGTCTCCACTATCCCCATGTTCCATAGAACCTCATGGAAGCTATCCAAATAGTCCTGGGGATCCTCTGAAGATGCACCGTTGTAAGTACTAGAGAAGTGTTCTGTGAACCTGTCCAACCTCCACAAAGCATCAGCAGACATAGTTGCTCCATCACCGGTCTGAGCCATAATACCGGGGTGAACTACCCCAGCTGGCTAAGCTAATGGAGTCTGAAACTGAGGAGCAAACTGCTCCGGAGTGCAAGTAGCGGGAGTCTGGGCTCCTCCCCCAGCCTGAGAGACGGTTGGTGCTGCAGGAAGCAAACCTGCCTGAGCGACACTCTCCATGAAGCCCACTAGATGGACCAGAGCATCCTGGAGTACGGGGGTGGCAATGAGCCCCTCGGGGACTTGAGCTGGCCCAACTGGGACTGTCTGGGCAGGAACCTCGTCAACAAACTCTACCTAAGGCTCCGCCACTGAGGCTGTTGCTCTAGGCTGAGCTCTGCCCCTGCCTCGGCCTCGTCTTAGGCCTCTCATAGGAGCTGCAATTGGAGGCTCGGGCTGCTAATCAGTGGATGAAGAAGCATGTGTTCTCGCCATCTGCGAAAGAATAGAATGGAAATTCAGTTAGCATTTAGAATTCAAATCGCAGGACAGAGAAGAATAAATGTGAAGTCATTCCTAAACTCTACAGCCTTTGGCGGATAAGCACAGACATCTCCGTACCGATCCCTCATACCCTACTTAGCTTGTCCGTGAATTGTGAGACCTAAGCAACCTAGTTCCCTGATACCAACTTGTCACGACCCGAATTTTCCACCGTCGGGACCGTGATGGCGCCTAACGTTGAACTTTCTAGGCACCAACGTGAATATTCAATTTACTTTATTTCTTTATTAACAGTCAAAAACGGGTGAATTTCCACATTAACATAAATAAGAATCTACGATGAAGCAAGACATGTATATTCCCATACAAAACATTTACGAAATTTCACTAAAACTATCCAAATCCCAGAATGTTGGAGTCACAATATCACGGACTATCTACGAATAATACATATAATGGACTAAAATAAGTAAATACATATGTTTCTGAAATAACTAGAACAGAAATAAAGAAGTGGAAGTGGTTGCGGACGCCTGCAGGACTACCTCGGTGTCTCCGACTGGAATGAAGGCATCCTCCTAGCTCTAATGTACAAAGGGTCCTGTACCGGGATCTGCACAACAAAAGATGTGCAGGTGTAGCATCGGTACAACCAACCCCATGTACTGAGTAAGTGTCGAGTCTAACCTCGGCAAAGTAGTGACGAGGCTAGGACACGACAATCAGACAACCTGTGCAATTTACTAATATTCCGAAGAAATAATAACAACAAGAATAACCAGTTAAGTACAAGGGAAAAGAGGAAACATGTTGGGGGAAAGCAATATCAGATAATAGAAATAACGAAATAAGACAACAGTTCAATTATCTAAGTAACAGCAGGAAATAACAATCACAGAGGAAACAGTGCACAGTATCACCCTTTGTGCTTTTACTCTCATCCTCGCCGAATAATAAATAGAAACGCAAGTGCACGGCATCACCCTTCGTGCTTTTACTCTCATCCTCACCAAATAATAAATAGAAACGAGTATCACCCTTCGTGCTTTTAATATCATAATATGGCACGGCATTACCCTTCGTGCTTTTACACTCTCATCCTCACAATAATCAATACACGGCATTACCCTTCGTGCTTTACACTCTTCCTCACAATAATCAATACACGGCATCACCCTTCGTGCTTTACACTCTTCCTCACCCAAACAATATCAATAACAGATGTTTGGCAAAGATAAATCAACAATATGAATCATAAATCATAACATCCCAGCAAGGGAACAATAGTAAAAATATCACTATCTCGGCAAGGGACACAGCTATAACCAATCACGCTCAAGTACATATATTACGCCTTTACAGAAAAAATAATCAACAATATCCATTACCAAGAATTTCCACCGAATGAACAACCACTAAAGTGAAATTCAAGCTATAACACAGTAAATATCAATGAAAATCACATAATTCATAATTTCCGACTCACGGGCGTGCTTAACACCAACATATAGGTACTCATCATCTCACCTATACGTTGAACATGGTATAAACATATAGCAAATAAGACTCAACACCTATTCCCTCAAACTAAAGTTAGGCCAAACACTTACCTCGACTTCCACGACTCAAAATCACGCCTCAATCACTGCTTTTCCTTTTGAACTCGACTCCAAATCGATTGTATCTAGACATATTCAACTCAATAACATCGATAAATGCCAAACAATTCCATCCCAACGCTTAATTATAGGTTTTCCATCATTCTTCCCAAAAAGTCAAAAATCGACCCCGGGCCCACTTGGTCAAAACACGAGGTTCGGACCAAAACCCGATCACCCATTCACCCACGATCCCGAATATATAATTAGTTCCGGAATCCGACCCCAAAACGAGGTCTAAATCTCAATTATTCAAAAAGCCCTAACTCTACCCAAATCCCCAATTTTCTACCCTTAAGAACATGATTAGGCCTAGAAATCTAATGGGTATTAATAGAAATTGAAGAAAACGAGTCTAAGAACACATACCTATGGTTTTGTGGTAAAGTTCTCTTTCAAAAATCGCCCAAATTGGAGTTTAGAAGAAGAAGTTATGAGTGTTTTGTTTAATCCCGATTTGCTACTATTTTTAAAACACTGGACAGACATGCTATGCGATCGCGACCCCTGCTATGCGATCGCATAGGCTTCTACTCCCCTGCCTATGCGTTCGCGTCCGAGAGGATGCGTTCGCACTGTGTTATCACTACCCAACCTCCAGGCCCCCATATACTCTATGCATTCGCGAGTACATGGGTGCGTTCGCGTAGAGTAATTTTCCTATGCTCCACATTCGCACCTTGTACTGTGCAATCGCACAGTGTTACCCATCCCCCTTCCCCGCGTGTGCATTGGGTTCGCATAGGGTAAATTTTCTGGGCACCAGCAACAGTCACAAGACACCAGATTTTCTAAGTAAAACCACCCCGATGCCTATCTAAAACTCACCCGAGCCCTCAGGGCTCCAAACCAAACATGCACACAGCTTCAAAAACATCCTACGGACTTACTTGTGCGATCAAATCGCTAAAATAACACTTTAACCAACGAATTGAGCATAGAAATCAAAGAAAAATCTCAAAACTTTCAAAGTCTCAAATTTTAGAATTTCGGGTCCGAATCACGTCGAACGACCTCCGCTTCTTACCATTTTTTACAAACTTATCATAATTATCATATTGAACCTGTACCGGGCTCCGGAACCAAAATACGGCCCGATACCATAAATTTCAAATACTCCCAAATTTCCAAAAACTCTTATATTTTCAGTAAAACAATTTTTTTCAAAAATTCATTTCTCGGGCTTGAGACCTCGGAATTCGATTCCGGACATACGCCCAAGTCCCATATTTTCCTACGGACCCTTCGGGTCCGTCAAATCATGGGTCCGGATCCGTTTACCCAAAATATTGACCGAAGTCAACTTAAATTTAATTTTAAAGGCAAAACTAGCATTTTTCTCAGTTTTTCATATTGAAGCTTCCCAGCTATATGCCCGGGTTGTGCACGTAAAACGAGGTAAGATAAAAGGAGGTTTTCAAGGCCTAGAACACCGTTTTGACTTATTAAAATGAGAGATGACTTTTGGGTCATCACATGTAGCGTCCAATGCTCTCCAAAAGCTTCCAAGGTCAAAAGTCCTCTAAAATCATATTTTTAATGTATTTATACAATGTAGGAACGGACCCAGATGAAACTATCCTTTCCAAGCCAAATAGGGATAACACTCTAAGAAAATTACATAGGCGCGGCGCGCCTCGCGGCACCCCATGCGCCACGCCAGTGGGGAAGTTCAGAGAGTAAGGTTTTTTTTCACTGTACGGGAATTTTACATTAGCATCTTGTGCCCCACAGCGCGGTAGTGCATTTTTTCCAGAGTAATTTTTTTTCCTCAATTTTTAACATCTAGACTTGGTTCTCGTTCCCCGAACACGATCCCGGCTTAATTTTTTGGGTTTCTACTCTGACTTCAAAGCTCCAAATCATCCATTATAGCTTCAAACTTGCTTCTTCACTCAAAATCACATCCTACACAAAATAGCATATGTAATAAGTACAAAGTACTGACTATTAGGCTCAAATACAATCAAAGTAGTAATTAAAGTGTAAAATGAAGCTAAAACACGAAGTCCTAGCCTACCATCAATATTATTAATTATGCAGGTCGTTAATGCACTAGGAGAAAGGGATGTTCATCCGCCGTATTCCGACAAGGGAATGAAGTAGCCCACCACCTAGTAAAGGAGACTGAAGCACAAACAAGAAAACGAATTCACTTTTTGTTGAATCTTTAGTAACTATAGATCAAAAGGAAAAATGTGTTATTGTCTAGTTTTTAATTAACGATGCATGTAATGCACTAGCAAGCCTAGAAAACGTAAATGTCCTACCATACATGGGTTATGACTGTAATGTTTTGAATCCTACGTAGTATTAATATATATTCCTATTTGTTAAAAAAAGACAAAATGAAATCATAAGGCCCTATTAGTACGTAACTCACTCAGTGAATCAACTACATATTACTCAACGCAAATATAGTAATTCGATGATCAGTGAATCAACTATGACTCAACGCAAATGATCAATTGGGATTTGGTTGTATGAACCCCCTATATCCATTCTTATTCAATCCAACACTAGTCAGTATCATCTATATCTATAGAGCTAAGAATCGTTCCACGTTTAGCTAAAAATAAAACATAATGGAATAACTTACCTCCATGTTACAAGTCGACTCTTTTTTAACACTTTCTCGTCATATGCCACACTTACAAAGGAGCATCTACAGCTAAACTTCGGATTTGAGCAAACTATCTTATCGGAGTGTGACTTCTTCCGCTTTAACCTTTCTTTCTTCATTTTTGATACCATAACAATATCCCCAATATACTTAGACAGAAACCCTCATATTTCTGCGCACGATCCCATTCGATTTCCCCAATAAAGTCGTGTTGATCATGCGTCATCCCATGGCCTAAAATATCCATATCTTCTTAGAAGTTAGTTTTAATTTCCAAATCTAATTTGATTTGGAGAGTATATCCACTAATGAAGTTGATTATCTCCTTTACTGCACTAATGTAACGAAATATTCCTCTCCAATTTGTTTAGTTTTACAATTTTATCATGGGAAAAGGTCCAAATTTATCCATGTATTATTGGAAATAGTTTAAATTTACCCTGTTATACTTTTTATGTAAATTTATTATTACAGTTAGCAAAGTAATAAAATATATCCCTATTTTTAATGGTACTCCAACGTGGCTATTCAAATCCCATATAGACTGACATTTGGTAAAATGAATGCCAGCTGAAATTGTAACGACCCGATCATTCGTTTCGAGAGTTTTAGCCTCGTTTTCCCTATTTCTGCTTCATTATGTGTGATTCAGCTCTTTTATGTTGTGTTGGATTGGTTGGCTCGAATTTGAAGTGATTGTAGAGAGAAATGAAATACTTATTCTCTTAAATTGGTTAATTAGTTGGAAAAAAATCAACCTGAAGTTGACTTATAAGTAAATTGTAACGACCCGGTCGGTCGTCCCGTAGAAATTGTATTATTATTGTTGTTATTGCCCTATCATAGGTTGGTTATACTATCATTGATGTGTTAGAGTTGGTAGGCTTGAAATCGAAATGGTTGTAGTGAGAGTTTAGTCGCTTAGTCTTTAAAAATAGCCTTAAAGTTGGAAAAAAGTCAACTGAGAGTTGACTTATTGGTAAACAACCTCGGAATGCGGATTTTATGGCTCGGATAGATTCGTTAGGTGATTTGGGACTTAGGAGTGTGTTCATAATATTTTTGTGATGTACGGTGTAGAATTAGGCTTGAATTGGCGAAAGTTAGTTTATGGTGATTTTCGATCGGCAATGGAAAATAGGCTATCAGGATCGGAATGAAATTTTAGAAGTTGGAACGGGTTCGTAATGTCATTTTGGATATGTCTGCAAAATTTCAAGTCAATCGGAGTTGTTTTGGATAGTTTCGGCATCGTTGGAGGATTTTAGATATTTCAAAGTTCTTAGGCTTGAATTTGATGTGATTTTGGTGTTTTGATGTTGTGCTTCGGGAGTGCAACTAAGTTTGAATGATCATATATGATATGTTGGTATAGTTGGTTGGGGTTCCGAGGGGCTCAGGATTGATTTCGGGTGGTTAACGAAAGTTTTAAAGTTGGTAAAATGCAGCTTTAGCTGCTGGTGCTGGTGTAACCGCACCTGCGAAAGTGTGACCGCAGGTGCGGGCTCGCAGGAGTGAGCAAAGCTCCGCAGATGCGGATATTGGGAGGCTCAGTAGAGGATCGCAGATGCGGGAGGAGGATCGCACCTGCGACGGATGCTCCGCAGGTGCGGACCTGGGACTGCAGGTGCGGGTCCGCAGGTGCCTTAAGTGGCCGCAGGTGCGGAACCACTGTTCAGAAGATATAAAAACCTGCTTTTGCAATTTTTAGCCCTCTTTTCACCATTGTTGTACGGGTTCTGAGGTTTTTGAGGGATTTTGAAGAGGGAAACGCTGGTTCATCATTAAGGTAAGGTTTTTGGACTTAATAAATTAATTATATGTGATTGGAGACCTTATATCAGTGTTCAATTATCAAAATCAGTAGGAAAAAGATGGGGTTAGGGCTTGAGATTTTGAGACCTTTAGGGGTCGATTTGAGGGGTCAAACAAATTTCGATTTTAGCGTTCTTGATATGTACGTACTCATGAGATGATGAAGAACATTTTGGCATAAAATTTATCGGGTTCCGAGACACAGGCCCGGGGTCGGGTTTTGAGCTAAATTTGGTACTTTTCAATTGGAATTCATTCCTTAAGCATAATTTGATGATAAAAATCTCAACTTGGTATATTTGGAGCACTCGGAGGCCGAATTTAGAGGCAAAGGCACTGCGGAATAGTAATTTAGCAGGTTTTGTGTTAAGTAACGTTTCCAAACTTGGTTCTGAGGGTTCGAAACCCCGAGCTAAATGATTTATGACTATTGCTGAGATGACGCACATGCCAAATAACGGGCGTGTGGGCGTGCACTGAGTATTTGTGGCCTGGCTTATCCCATGGCACCGCTTAGTGATTATTCCCTGATGATATGTGCTTCTATTAATGCGAATAATGCGGACATGGTAGAAATCATGATAAGTTATATATACTAAGGCTTCACGCCAAAAATGCTGAGACCCGAGTGGTCGTATATTACTGTCTCATTTTGTGATTAATTGATTCCATATACTCAATCCTGCTATAGCATACCACATCATATTTCAGTCTCAGTATTGTTAATTGTATGCATACTCATCATTGAGTTGGGCTGATGGAGGCATCTGCGATCCATGTGAGTGAGACTGAAGAGTAATGACTGAGTGAGGCCGAGAGCCTGTTATTGAGATAGTTATGAGATCAGACTGCGCACTGCAGTGATATTAAATCATGTCTTCGTTGTCTTGATATGGCTCTTTGGCCACTAGGGCCCCTCCGGAGTCTTTACACCCCCAGTGAGCTCATTGATGTGAGGGATGGATCTTCCCTAGACATGGATCTTGTCCGAAGTGGATGTTATGTGAGGGATGGATCGTCCCTGGATATGGATCTTATCCGAGTGTTGTATTCCGGAGATGGACTTCCTCCGTAGGGCTAGATTGGCCTTTTTCCTCAGTAGGAGTGACTATGATCACCAAAGATTATGTACATTCTGGGATGGACTTTTCCCTGAGCCTGAGAGACATATACAATACTGAGCGGACTATTGTGTGAGGGTTGTGAGCACTATGTGCATATCCACATTGGTTTCATACACATATTTTATGATGTCATGTAGAGTATACTGGCATACTTGGCATATTTACTCATCCTGATAAACTGTTAGCATGTCTAAATTCTGTATATTGTTTATTGTAAAATTTTGAGGTTTTGTCTGTCACTAATTCTCATCCCATAGTTTGGGTTCGTTACTTCTGAGTTGGTGTACTCACGTTACCCCCTGCACCTTGTGTGCAGATCCAGGTACACCGGGACCCGGTAGTGGATATTGAGCAGCTGCCAGAGTTTCATTGGAGTTGTTGAGGTAGCAGCTGGCGATCGCAACCTCGTCTTCTCTTCCTTATTCCACCTGTTGGAATTATTTTGAGACTATGTTGTCTGTTTCTTCATTCTTTATTTTTTTATACATAGCAGCTCATGACTAAGTGACACCGGATCCGGGGTTGGAGGTTTTAAATTTAGTTTTTCAAATATTATTTTTAAACTTCAGATTCTTAGTATTATCAATAAATTCGTTTAAAATTGAATTTTTACTGGAAATTGAATTTAGCTTAGTTAAAAAGGGCGGCTTGCATGGTTCCATGACAAGCGCCATCACGACTCTGAAATTGAGTCGTGACAAGATGGTATCAGAGCGCTAGGTTAAATAGGTCTCACCATTCATGAGTAGGTTTAGTAGAGTCTTGCGGATCGGTACGGAGATATCTGTACTTATCTTCGAGAGGCTACAGAACCCTTAGGAAAAATCCACATTATTGAATTCCGTCATGCGACTCTGTTGAATTCTGGAACTAAACTTCTGTTGTTTTCATTCTCTCACAGATGGTGAGGACTCGGGCTATCGATCGTGGTGATCAGACACCAGCAAGAACAATTCGAGGTCGAGGCCGTGGTAGAGGGAGGGGTGCAGCCCGCTTAGCAGCCGGGGCAGTACCTGTGGACCCTCCCACTGCTCAGGATCAGGTCCCCGCAGTTGAGATCCCAGCGGGAGAGGCTCAGGAACCAGCACTGCCCATTGTGATTCCAGGTCTTCAGGAGACCCTTGCTCAAATTCTGACTGTGTGCACCAGTCTTGCACAGGCAGTCGCCATGTCTACTACTGCTGCTACTTCTCAGGCCGGGGGAGGCACTCAGACTCCAGCTGCCCAGACACCTAAGCAGGTTACTCAGGGGCTTCAGACACCGGGGACAGTTCCAGTCCAGCTGGTTGCCCCAGCCTAAGATTTTGTGGTCCCAGCTTTGGCAAATGATGAGCAGCGCAGGTTAGAGAGGTTTAGTAGACTCCAACCTCCGATTTTTAGTGGTACTGAGCGAGGACGCCCAGGGCTTTTTGAACAAGTGTCAGAGGATCCTTCGCACAGCAGGGATACTGGAGGCTAGTGAGGTCCCATTTACTACCTTCCAGTTCGTAGGAGCTGCACTCGATTGGTGGGAGGCCTGTGATAGGCGTAGACTTGATGATGCAGCGCCCCTTACCTGGCGTCAGTTCTCCATTTTATTCCTAGAAAAGTATATACCGCAATCCCGCAGGGAGGAGCTGCGTAGGGAGTTCGAGCAGTTGCGCTAGGAGGACATGATCGTGACACAGTATGAGATGAGGTTCTCCGAGTTGGCCCGTCATGCTATTTGGCTAGTTCCCACGGATAGGGAGAGAATCAGGAGGTTCGTTGATGGCCTCACTTATCAGCTTCGGATTTTTCTTACTAGGGAGAGGGTATCTAGCGCTTCTTTTGAGAAGGTGGTTGACATTGCCAGAGAGATTGAGTCGGTTCGCCGCCAGGAGCGGATCGAGAGGGAGGCCAAGAGGTCTCGAGGATCTGGGAGTTTTGGTGGGGCTCCTTCAAGGGGGCAGCCTCAGCCCGGCAGAGATCGTCCATTCAGGCAGGCTCAGCCATGTCACTCATGTTATCGTGGTCGATCATTTGGTCATAATCCTCATAGTTCGCATCAGTTGCAACCATCTTTTAGTGCCCTGCTAGCTCAGAGTTCATCTTGGGCACCATCAGTTCAGAGTTCATCTATGCCTGGTTCTTTCAGTGGTTATCCTGGTACTAGGGGTTCCCTTCAGTCCCCAGTGCCATTCTCCGAGAGAGGTTGCTTTGAGTGTGGAGATGTGGGCCATATTAAGAGGTTTTGTCCTCGTCTTCCGAGAGGTACTTATCAGTAGAGGAGTCAGCCCGCGGTTTCAGATTCAGTAGATGCACCGCCCACCCAGGCAGCTAGAGGTGGGGGTCAGGCAGGTAGGGGTCGCCCTAGAGGGGGAGGTCGATCCGGCAGTGATCAGGACCGATTTTATGCATTTTCAGCCAGACCGGATGAGATGGCTTCTAATGCCGTAATCCCAGGTATTGTTTCAGTCTGTCACAAGAAGCTTAAGTTTTTAATTGATCCCGGTTTTTCATACTCACATGTTCATCATATTTTATCCCATTCTCTGGATACGCCCCGTGAATCTTTTGTTACATCTGTTCATGTGCTCGCCCCTGTGGGTGATCTTGTTGTTACGGACCGTGTGTGTCGGTTGTGTGTGGTAACTATTGGGGGTATGGAGACCCGGGTGTGTGCATGGTAAGGCTATTCGGCGGTTGATGGTTTTTGGGACAACCCTTGGCACGTTCAAGGACAAACCTTTGTTTAAGAGGGGGAGAATGTAATGACCCGGTCGGTCATCCCATAGAAATTACATTATTATTGTTGTTATTGCCCTGTCATAGGTTGGTTATACTATTATTGATGTGTTAGAGTTGGTAGGCTTGAAATCGAAATGGTTGTAGTGAGAGTTTAGTCACTTAGTCTTTAAAAATAGCCTTAAACTTGGGAAAAAAAGTCAACTGAGAGTTGACTTATTGGTAAAAGACCTCGGAATACGGATTTTATGGGTTGGATAGATTTTTTAGGTGATTTGGGACTTACCAGTATGTTCAGAATATTTTTGTGATGTCCGGTGTAGAATTAGGCTTGAATTGGCGAAAGTTAGTTTATGGTGATTTCTGGTCGGCAATGGAAAATAGGCTATCAAGGTCAAAATGGAATTATGGAAGTTGGAACAAGTTCATAATGTCATTTTTGATATGCCTGCAAAATTTCAGGTCAATCGGAGTTGTTTTGGATAGTTTCGGCATCGTTGGAGGATTTTAGATATTTCAAAGTTCTTAGGCTTGAATTTGATGTGATTTTGGTGTTTTGATGTTATTTTTAGTGCTTCGGGAGTGCAACTAAGTTTGAATGATCATATATGATATGTTGGTATATTTGGTTGGGGTCCCGAGGGGCTCGGGATTGATTTCGGGTGGTTAACGGAAGTTTTAAAGTTGGTAAAATGCAGCTTCAGCTACTGGTGCTGGGGTAACCGCACCTGCGAAAGTGTGACCGCAGGTACGGGCCTGCAGGAGCGAGCAAAGCTCCGCAGATGCGGATTTTGGGAGGCTCAGTAGAGGATCGCAGGTGCGGGAGGAGGATCGCGCCTGCGAAGTCGCAGGTGCGGAGGAGAAGTCGCAGGTGCGGACCTGGGACCGCAAGTGCGGAACCACTATTCAGAAAGTATAAAAACCTGCCTTCGCGATTTTTAACCCTCTTTTCATTATTGTTGTACGGGTTTCAAGGGTTTTGAGGGATTTTGAAGAGGGAAACACTGGTTCATCATTGAGTTAAGGTTTTTGGACTTAATAACTCAATTATATGTGATTGGAGACCTTATATCAGTGTTTAATTATGAAAATCAGTAAGGAAAAAGGTGTGGTTCGGACTTGAGATTTTGAGACCTTTAGGAATCGATTTGAGGGGTCAAACGAACTCCGATTTTAGTGTTCTTAATATGTACGGACTCCTGAGATGATAAGAACATTTTGGTATAAAATTTATCGGGTTCTAAGACGCAGGCCCGGGGTCGGGTTTTGACTAATTTCGGGTTTTGAGCTAAATTTGGTACTTTTCAATTGGAATTCATTCCTTAAGCATAATTTGATGATAAAATCTGAACTTGGTAGATTTGGAGCACTCAGAGGCCGAATTTAGAGGCAAAGGCACTGCGGAATTGTATTTTAGCCGGTTTTGAGGTAAGTAACATTTCCAAACTTGGTTCTGAGGGTTCGAAATCACGAGCTAAATGATTTATGACTATTGTTGAGGTGACACACATGCCAAGTGATGGGTGTGCGGGCGTGCACCGAGTATTTGTGGCCTGGCTTATCTCATGGCACCTCTTAGGTATTATTCCCTGATGATATTTGTGCTTCTATTAATGGGAACATGGTAGAAATCATGATAAGTTATATATACTAAGGCTTCACGCCGAAAATGCTGAGACTCGAGTGGTCGTATATTACTATCTCATTTTGTGATTAATTGATTCCATATACTCAGTCTTGTTATAGCATACCACTTCATATCTCAGTCTTAGTATTGTTAATTATATGCATACTCATCATTGTGTCGGGCTAATAGAGGCATTTGTGATCAATGTGAGTGAGACTGAAGAGTAATGACTGAGTGAGGCCGAGAGCTTGTTATTGAGATAGTTATGAGATCAGACTGCGCACCGCAACAATTTTAAATCATGCCATCGTTGGCTTGATATGGCGCTTGGGCCACTAGGGCCCCTCCGGAGTCTTTACACCCCCAGTGAGCGCATTGATGTGAGGGATAGATCTTCCCTGGACATGGATCTTGTCCGAAGTGGATGTTATGTGAGGGATGGATCGTCCCTGGACATGGATCTTTTCCGAGTGTTGTATTCCGGAGATGGACTTTCTCTGTAGGGATGGATTGGCCTTTTTCCTCAATAGGAGTGACTACGATCACCAAAGATTATGTACATTCCGGGATGGACTTTTCCCTGGGCCTGAGAGTCATATACAGTACTAAGTGGACTGTTGTGTGAGGGTTGTGAGCACTATGTGCATATCCACATTGGTTTCATACACATATTTTATGATGGCATGTAGAGTATACTGGCATACTTGGCATATTTACTCATCCTGATAAACTGTTAGCATGTCTAAATTATGTATATTGTTTATTGTAAAATTTTGAGGTTTTGTCTGTCACTACTTCTCAGCCCATAGTTTGGGTTCGTTACTTCTGAGTTGGTGTACTCACGTTACCCCCTGCACCTTGTGTGTAGATCCAGGTACACCGGGACTCGGTAATGGATATTGAGCAGCTGTCAGAGTTTCATTGGAGTTGTCAAGGTAGCAGCTGGCAATCGCGACCTCGTCTTCTCTTCCTTATTCCACTTGTTGCACTTATTTTGAGACTATGTTGTCTATTTCTTCATTCTTTATTTTTTTATATATAGCAGCTCATCATTGAATGACACCGGATCCGGGGTTGGAGGTTTTAAATTTTTTTTTTCAAATATTGTTTTTAAACTTCAAATTCTTAGTATTATCAATAAAATTCGTTTAAAATTGTATTTTTACTAGAAATTGAATTTAGCTTAGTTAAAAAGGGCAGCGTGCCTGGTTCCACGACAGGCGCCATCACGACTCTAAAATTGGGTCGTGACATAAATGATCTCGGGATTTGGAAGTTTGGAAGTTCTTAGGCTTGAATCCAAGAGGAAACCGGTGTTTTAGTGTTATTTTGAGTGTTCCCAAGGTTCTACTAAGTTCGGGTGATGATATATGATGTGTTGGTATATTAGGTTGAGGCCCCGAGGGGCTCGGGATGATTTCAGATAGTCATCAAAAAGTTTGGACTTGAGAGATTGTAGTTGGTGCTGCTGGTTTAGGTTTTCCGCACCTGCAGAAGGGAGGTCGCAGGTGCGGTATGGGGGTCGCAGGTGCGGAGTTAGAGGCCTGGGGGATTTTTTCGCAGAAGCGGGTGAATAAGCGCGCCTGTGAGCCCGTATGCGCGAGATGGAGACCGCAGATGCGGAATGGGCTGGATAAGTGAAATCCGTAGGAGCCGATAATTTTCCGCAGAAGCAGAGACCGTAGGTGCAGTGTATGGGCCTCAGATGCGGATTAACTGGGCAGAAGGTATAATTAAACCCTTCGCGAAATTTTGCCCATTTCCCCCATTTTTGAAGTCGGGATTGAAGCTTTTGAGAGATTTTTGAAGAGGGATTCAAGGAGAAACACATTGAGGTAAGGTTTTTGAACCTAAAACTCGATTTATGGTGATTTTCAGTTAATTAAGCATGAAATTTGTGGAATTTAAGGGTGAAAATTGGGGAATTAGGGTTTGGAACTTGAGAGTTAAAATTGGGTGATTGAGGGGTCAAACGAAATTATATTTTGATAAATTTTGTATGCATGGACTCGTGAGAGGATAAGGATTTTGGTTTCGTGATTTTTATCAGATTTTGAGAAGTGGGCCCGGGGGTCGAGTTTGGCCAATTTCGGGATTTTTGAGTTGATTTGGTAATATTAGCGTGGTCTTTGTTCCTTTAGCATGTATTAATGATATAATAATGATTTTGGATAGATTCGGGGCGATTTGAGTCCGATTCGAGTGGAAAGGGCATCGCGGAGTAGATTTTCATCCGGTTTGAGGTAAGTAACGCTTCCAAACTTGGTTCTGAGGGTTCGAAACCCCGAACTATATGTTATAAGATTGTAATTGAGGTGAAGCACATGCCAAGTGATGGGCGTGAGGGCGTGCACCGTGAGAATGGTGACCTGGCTCATTTGATGGCTCAGTTAGTGATTCCTCCTTGTTGATATTTGTACTACTATCAATGTGATTAATGCAAACATGTTAGAAATCATGCTAGATATTATGTTAAGGCTTCACGTCGATACTGTCGAGACCCGAGTGGGCGCTTATTGCTGTCATTTCATATGTTTCATTGATACTATATACTCAGTCATGTCATTGCATATCATATAATGTCTCAGTCTCGGTAATTGTTGTCTTGCACATTATATCATTGATTCGGGCTAGTTCATGCATTGTGAGCCCGTGTGAGCGAGGCTGGAGAGTGATGACTGAGTGAGGCTGAGAGCTTGATATTGAGTGACAATTATGGGATCGGGCTGCATGTCGCAGTATGTTATATTGATTTATTCCTGGATCTGGCTTATGATAGCGTTTAGGCTGTAGGAGCCCATCCGGAGTCGGTAACACACCCCCAGTGAGAGCAGTGATATTATTGAGGGATGGATCTTCCCTGGACATGGATTTTGTCTGAAGTATTTGTATCTAGAGATGGATCTTCTCCATGGGGCTGGAATGGCCTTCCTCGGTACTGAGAGACTTATGTCAGATATGTATATATATTCTGGGATGATTCTTCCCTGGGCCGTCTGAGACATATACAGTACCGAGTGGTTGTGAGGTGTACTATTATCTGGAGATGGATCTTCTCCATAGGGCTAGATTGGCCTTCCTCAATTCTGAGTAACTTCTGTCTGACGTGTATATATTCCGGGATGGATCTTCCCTGGGCCATGCGAGCCATATACAGTACTGAGTGGACGAGTATTTGAGAGTGGGAGCACATTGTGCATTTCATATAGTTGATGCATTGGCATGTAGGATACGTTAAGTTACATATGTTAAACTGTTTGGGACTATACTTATCTTATAACTTTGAGTTGTCTAGTTACCTGAAAGCATGCCTAAATTTCTGTACATTGATTCTGTTATAAATATTGACATTTAGTCTGTCACTACCTCTCAACCCACAGTTTGGGCTTGTTACTTACTGAGTTGGTGTAGTCACGTTACCCCCTGCATCTTGTGTGCAGATTCGGGTATCCCAGGTCACAATAGTGCCAGTTGATCGTTTGTTGTGGTTCATCTTCAAAGAGAGCGAGGTAGATGCTTGGCGATCGCAGACCCGCCTTTTTCCTTCCCTATCTTCCTTTGTATATTTTGTTAGTTATTTCCCAGACAAATGTTGTCTTGATGTTTTGGAAAAGTTGTAGTATGGTCATGACTTAGTGAAACCAGATGTTGGGATGTATTTTACGGTATTTTGAGCTTTGTCTTTATCTTTTATTTTAGATTCTCGGATGAAAAAGGTTAAATATTTAAACGTTGTTATGAGAAAAACCGAATTAGTTAAGAGTGTAGGCTTGACTAGTTCCACGCTAGGCGCCAGCACAGCCGGGTTGGTTTTGGAGTCGTGACAAGTTGGTATCAGAGCCTAGGTTACATCGGTCTCACCAATCATGAGCAGGTTTAGTAGAGTCTTGCGGATCGGTACGGAGACGTCTGTACTTATGTTCAAGAGGCTACAGAACCCTTAGAAAAAATCTCACATTCTTGAATTCTTGTCGTGCGAATCTATCGGTTCTGGTAGCTAAACTTTTTTTCTTTCATTCTCTCACAGATGGTGAGGACACGTGCTACCGGTCAAGATCGTCAGCCACCTGTTGGACCGATGAGGGGTCGAGGTCGCGTTCGAGGCCGTGGTAGAGGTAGAGGTCCAGCCCCCGCAGCAGCCGGGGCAGTACCCATGGACCCACCTATTATTCTGAACCAGGTCCCAGCCGTAGATGTTCCAGTGGGACCAGCCCAGGCACCGGCAATGCCTATTGTTATTCCAGGTCTTCAGGAGACATTGGCCCAGATTTTGACCGCATGCACTAGTCTTGCTCAGGCGGTCGCTGTTTCTATTTTAGCAGCTACTTCTCAGGCCGGGGGAGGCACTCATACTCCCGCCGCTCGTACCCCTGATTAGGTTATTCAGGGACTTTAGACACTGGGAGCACCTCCCGCCCAACCAGTTGCACCTACTCAGGACTATGTGATTCCAGTTATGCTTGATGATGAGAAATGTAGATTGGAGAGGTTTGGTAGACTTCAGTCTCCGACTTTCAGTGGTGCCGAGATCGAGGATGCCCAGGGTTTCTTGGACAAGTGTTAGAGGATCCTTCGTACAATGGGTATATTTGAAACCATTGGGGTCTCGTTCACCACTTTCCAGTTTTCAGGAGCTGCTTTTACTTAGTGGGAGGCTTATGAGAGGTGTAGGCCTGTTGGTGCAGCATCCCTTACCTAGCAGTAGTTTTCCACTCTCTTCCTAGAGAAGTATGCACCACAGTCCCCGCAGAGAGAGGAGTTGGGCAGGCGGTTCGAGCAGTTGCATCATGATGAGATGATTGTGATGTAGTATGAGATGAGATTTTCATAGCTAGCTCGTCATGCTGTTTGGTTGGTTCCCACAGAGAGCGATAGGAGCAGGAGGTTCGTGGATGGCCTCACATACCAGCTTCGGATTCTTATGACCAGGGAGAGGGTGTCATGCGCTACTTTTGAGCAAGTTGTTGATATTTCCCGAGAGATTGAGTCAGTTCATCACCAGGATCGAGATGAGAGGGAGGTTAAGAGGCCTCAGGGATCTGGTAGCTTTGGTAGTGTTCCCTCCAGAGGTCAGTTTCAGCATAGCAGAGGCCGCCCATTTAGGTTAGCTCAGCCAGCTCGTGTAGCTTATAATGGTGCACCATTGGGGCAAGGTCCCCACAGTTCTCATCAGAGCCACTCATTATTCAGTGCTCTTCCAGTCCAGAGTTCATCCAGTGCACCTTCAGTCCAGGGCTCTTCCATGCCAGGCTCTTTCACCAGTTATCCAGGTGCTAGGGATTCCCTTCAATCCCTACCGCCATTCACCGAGAGGGGTTTCTTTGAGTGTGGAGATCCGGGTCATATCAAGAGGTTTTGTCCCCGTCTTACGGGAGGACCATATCAGCAGTGGAGTCAGCCCTCGACTTCAGTCCCAATTACTTCACCACCAGCCCAGGCAGCTAGGGGTCACCCTAGAGGGGGAGGTCAATCCGGTGGTGGTCAAGCCCTATTTTATGCACTTCCAGCCAGACCAAATGCCATGGCCTCAGATGCCGTGATCACGGGTATTGTTTCAGTCTGTCACCGAGAGGCTTCAGTTTTATTTGATCCAGATTCCACATATTCATATGTTTCATCATATTTTGCTCATTTTCTGGATATGCCCTGTGAGTCTTTAGTTACCTCCGTTCATGTGTCCACCCCTGTGGGCTATACTATTATTGTGGACCGCGTGTAGCGATCATGTGTTGTGTCTATTGGGGGTCTGGAGACCCGGGTTGTTATTGCTTAGTAGGGTCGACTTCGATGTCGTTTGAAAGGGAAATTTTGAATTCATAGGTAGCACAGACAATCTCATATGATAAGATAAATGATGTTACTTTTAGATATGGCTCGATGAAGGTATAATTTTCAGAAGGGGCACTGTGTTTTGATTTATGGATACTTCAATGGTGTGGCGGTACTCTCTTTGTTTGGTCGGCTGCGGGTATTCAAATTTGGCCTTGTAACACATACGGATTGTAGGGGTATCCCTCATAGTATGATCGTGTATTGGGGAAGTATTAGACATTCAAGCGATGGAGTTGAGATCGGATATGGTGATTTGTGTGCTCTGAGGGTTTGGAGTCTGGGAACTCGAATGAGTAGATGATTTCATAGTTGAGGGTTGTAGAGACATAGCCAAGGTTAGTCAGAGGTTAGTGTGTGTTGTGATACAGTCATTATGAACCTTCGGAGGGTCATTTGTCTATTGTGCATGACCGGATTGATTTGGGATTCCTTAGTAGGCCTAGTGAGGATAGGTGTTTTGCAACGAGTCGGATTGATTGGCTCTGTAGTGCTATTGTGAGGGGCATGACAATTGGTGGTTGTTAGGCTTATCTTTGTTCTGGGATGATTTATGAGTTACTCTTCCCTGCTACGGGAAACTGCGATTCGTTAGTTTTAGGCACACATAGTGTGGTTCTATTGTGGTCTTATAGCGGGATTTGAGTAAGGTAAGTAATTGGGTATTGCAGTATTGAGACATATTGGTTATGTTCTTTTGGGTTCGTGTAGCATGGTATCGTCCGATTCTCCGTGGTTATGGTGATGAACTTAGAGTACTTGATGTCGGGTTTTGCGTGGTTTTTGATTTTGGAGCCAGGCAGAGCGAGGTATATAATATGGACCAACGCTTGGATGGGGTCGCGCATTGTGGCTAAGTTATGTTAAGATATGATCCTTGTGTGTTGGATTCGTGCATTTTGGTTCTGCGGTATGTGAAGAGTTTTTAGCATTGCGTTATGGTGATACCCATTGATCTTGCGGGACGGTTCTCTCACTTGAGTAATTTTCTATGTTTGAGTACACTTGGCTTGTTGCATATTGGTGCGCGGATTTGCACAGGTTGTGGCTTTAAGTTGTATTGATACGTCATGTAGCTAGAGTGGTGGTGGTAGATGAGATGGGGTTGTCGGACCTAGAATGGGTACTTCCAGATCTGGTTGCAGTATATTTGGGAGGATACTGATGTTGATCGGCTTAGAAATTTTGCTATGTTTGTTGTCGAAGAGGGGGAGTTCCATGACTTGTTGATCCGACGAATGGTTAAGGGTTTCTACGTGTTCTCTTCATCATTAGCAGTATATGAAGGTGTTAGAACGGGTCTCTATTTAACAATAGGTTTATTACCGGCATTGGGTTGCTTGAGAAGCTGTTGCGATTAGAAATTATCGCTACGAGCGTTTGAGATAGGTGGTATATCATGTGATTTCGTCTTGAGTTATGGCTATGGTTGGATACAACTTGTTCAGACTTATACAATGTGTGGATACGTGATTCTGATCTTATAGATAAGTTCGGATGTAGAAATTTGGATTCTAAGGCTTATGAGTTAGCTTGGATGAAGAAATTTCGAATGTGTGGTGTTATCAGATCTACGAGACAGGGTGACGTGGGATCACCCTGGGGTATGTGCGTGGTAAGTTTATCCGGCGATTTGATGGCTTTTGGAACAACTCTTAGCACGTTCGAGGATGAACGTTTGTTTAAGAGGGGGAGAATGTAACGACCCGATCGGTCATTCCGAGAGTTTTAGCCCTGCTTCCCCCGTTTCTGCTTCATTATGTGTGGTTCAACTCTTTTATGTTGTGTTAGGTTGGTTGGCTCGGGTTCGAAGTGATTGCGGAGAGAAATGAGACATTTAGTCTCTTAAGTTGGTTAATTAGTTGGAAAAAAATCAACCGGAAGTTGACTTATAAGTAAATGATCTCGGAATTTGGAAGTTTAGAAGTTCTTAGGCTTGAATCCGAGGGTAATTTTGTGTTTTAGTGTTGTTTTGAGCGTTTCGAAGGTTCAACTATGTTTGGGTGATGATATATGACGCGTTGGTATATTTGGTTGAGGCCCCGAGGGGCTCGGGATAATTTCGGATGGTCATCGGAAAGTTTGGACTTGAGAGATTGCAGATGGTGATGTTGGTTCTGGTTTTCTGCACCTGCGGAAGGGAGATCACAGATCTGGAGGTCGCAGGTGCGGTATGGGGGTCGCAGGTGCGGAGTTGGAGGCTTGGGGGATTTTTACGCAGAAGAGGGCGAGTGAGCGTACCTGTGAGCCCGTAGGTGCGAGATGGAGACCGCAGATATGGAACGGGCTGGATAAGTGAAATCCGCAGGAAGGGATAATTTTCCGCAGAAGCGGAGACTGCAGGTGCGGTGTATGGGCTGCAGATGCGGATTAACTGGGCTGAAGGTATAAATTAAACTCTCCGCGAAATTTTGCCCATTTCCACCATTTTTGAAGTCGGGATTGAAGCTTTTGAGAGATTTTTGAAGAGGGATTCAAGGGGAAACACATTGAGGTAATGTTTTTGAACCTAACACTCGATTCTATGGTGATTTTCAGTTAATTAAGCATGAAATTTATGGGATTTAAGAGTGAAGATTGGGGAATTAGGACTTGGAACTTGAGAGTTAAAATTGGGCTATTGAGAGGTCAAATGAAGTTACATTTTGATGAATTTGGTATGCATGGACTCGTGAGAGGATAAGGATTCTGATTTCATGATTTTTATCGGATTCCGAGACGTGGGACCGGAGGTCGGGTTTGGCCAATTTCGGGATTTTTTATTTAATTTGGTAATTTTCGCGTGGGCTTTGTTCCTTTAGCATGTATTAATGATATGATATTGATTTTTGATATATTTGGGGTGATTTGAGGCTGAGTCGAGTGGCAAGGGCATCGCGGAGTAGGTTTTCGTCCGATTTGAGGTAAGTAACGCTTCCAAACTTGGTTCTGAGGGTTCGAAACCCCGAACTATATGTTATATGATTGTAATTGAGGTGACGCACATGCCAAGTGAAGGACGTGAATGCGTGCACCATGAGAATGGTGACCTGGTTCATTCGATGGCTCAGTTAGTGATTCCTCCTTGTTGATATTCGTATTACTGTCAATGTGATTAATGCAAACATGCTAGAAATCATGCTAGATATTATGTTAAGGTTTCATGTCGATACTGTCGAGACCCGAGTGATCGCTTATTGCTGTCATTTCATATGTTTCATTGATACTATATACTCAGTCCTTTCATTGCATATCATATCATGTCTCAGTCTCGGTAATTGTTATCTTGCATATTATATCATTGATTTGGGCTAGTTCATGCATTGTGAGCCCGTGTGAGCAAGACAAGAGAGTGATGATTGAGTGAGGTCGAGAGCCTGATATTGAGTGATAGTTATGGAATCGGGTTACACGCTGCAGCATGTTATATTGATTTATGCCTGGATCTGGCTTATGATAGAGCTTGGGCTGTAGGAGCCCCTCCGGAGTCTGTAACACACCCCCAGTTAGTACAGTGATATTATTGAGGGACCGATCATCCCTAGACATGGATCTTGTCCGAAGTATTTCTATCTAGAGATGGATCTTCTCTATGGGGCTGGAATGGCGTTCCTCGGTACTGAGAGACTGATGTCAGATATGTATATATATTCTGGGATGGATCTTCCTCGGGCCGTATGAGCCATATACAGTACTGAATGGTTGTGAAGTGTACTATTATCTGGAGATGGATCTTCTCCATAGGGTTGGATTGGCCTTTCCTCAGTTCTGAGTGAATTCTGTCTGACGTGTATATATTCCGGGATGGATCTTCCCTGGGCCATGCGAGCCATATATAGTACTGAGTGGACGAGTATTTGAGAGTGGGAGCACATTGTACATTTCATACAGTTGATGCATTGGCATGTAGGATACGTTAAGTTACATATGTTATATTGTTCGGGACTGTACTTATCTTATCACTTTGAGCTGTCTAGTTAACTGAAAGCATGCCTAAATTTCTGTACATTGATTTTGTTATAAATATTGAGGTTTAGTCTGTCACTACCTCTCAGCCCACAGTTTGGGCTTGTTACTTACTGAGTTGGTGTACTCACGTTACCCCATTCACCTTGTGTGCAGATTCGGGTATCCCAGGTCACGATAGTGCCAGTTGATTGTCTGCTGCGGTTCATCTTCGGGGAGAGCGAGGTAGTTATTTGGCGATCGCAGACACGCCTTTCTCCTTCCCTATTTGCCTTTGTGTATTTTGTTAGTTATTTCCCATACAAATGTTGTCTTGATGTATTTTGGCACAGTTGTAGTATGGCTCATGACTTAGTGACACCAAATGTTGGGATGTATTTTACGGTATTTTGGGCTTTGTCTTTATCTTTTATTTCGGATCCTCGGATGAAAAAGGTTAAATATTTAAACGTTGTTATGAGAAAAACCGAATTGGTTAAGAGTGTAGGCTTGTCTAGTTCCACTACAGACACCGGCCGAATTGATTTTGGGGTTGTGACAGACATGCAACCTCACCACTCTCTTCCTCTTTCATTTCTTCTTGCACCCTCACTTTTCTAGAAATAAAGGTTCTAAATTTTCTTCTCTTAAATCTTGACAAGTTAGTGTTATTTTTCGAATCTAACACAGATAAATGATTCCTGCTTCGCAATTATTCCCATTTAATTCTTATTTAGTCAACGCTAGTCGGAACACCACGATTTATAACTTATCTAACCTTTTTCCTAGTTACGCACTTCTAAACACACAATACCTATCAATCCTCGTATTCTTTAATGTATCACTAATTCTATTCACCTTTTTTGTAAATGAGCTTCTGTTGATACAACGGCTTGTGCGATTCTCTTTTGGGCAGACTTCTTTAACCTCAACCGGACAATTTGTTACCTACCACACACCGTTCTCATTATCATTATCATCATTATGATGGGGACAAACGTCTTTATTTTAACTCGTTCATAATGTGAGAACCTTGTTCACACTTCCTAAATTACACACAACTATAAAAATTCAATTCTTTTTTTCTTCTTCTTTATTTTGGCATTTGCCGCTCTAATATTTCACTGTTTTTTAACCATCCCTAGTTGTCATAAAGTCGTCCACTAAATTCATTTATTGACCGAGGGCAAATGGTAAAAACTTATATATTTATCTATATCTATATATATCTATAACTATCTACCTATTTAACTATATATATATATATAAAAATCCTTAGTAAAATGTCGTTCCCCTTTTTTATCCTTTAAAATTACAATTTCTATTGGATAAAACTGTAAAATCAAAATCCTAATATTTAGGAGTTCTAAATCAAAAAAGTTAGTGTTTGATATCTTCTCCTAACAAGGATATAAAATATTAAGACACTAAAAGAATACAAAAAGTAGGAAAAAAGTTTCTTTTCCAATCGGGTACTTTTTTAGAAGCTTGATTGTTAAATCTATTTGTTTCTATTCTAAATTACAAATATGTAATGACATATTTAAGATCATAACTTTTTATTTTTTCTTATATTTTTCGATGGGTCAAACGTTTGTACATAAAATGAGATGGAAAGATAGTATACATACACGTTCTTTAAATTCTTTTATTTTTCGACCACAAGAATCCAAATACATTGTTGTTATTAGGTCCTTCAAATGCTGTTGAAAGTCAATGTTTGTACTTTGGAGTGGTCAATTCTGCCATATTCCAAAGTTCCTTTTTGCCTATTCTATATGTATGGTTTTAAACATGTGTCTATTTGGTTGGAGTTCTTTAATCTAGGAAATTAGTAGTTTCGTTAATAATTGGTGGGACTTGTAATGAATATGCTATTGCTGACCATTATTCTTATTGACTCTTTCTAATTACAGGTACGTCGAATTACTTTTGAAGACAAATTTTATTTTCTGATAATCAACACGAAATATTTTCTAGTAACAAAAAACAATCTAAATGTATGGGGATTGGCTGATAAAAGATTTATGCTGGACAGATGAGCGTAGACATATTCTTGTGAGAAAAATAAACATACACCTATGCTCCTAGCTAGGACCAACTCTCTGCAGCTCGACGGATTTATAATTTGAAATTTATAAGTTTTTTAATCGATTTGAAGTTAATAAATATTATACTCTTTCCGATCCATTTTAATTGGTTTTTTTGGTTCTTTTCACATATATTAAAAAATTCACCTATTAGCATTAATTAAAAATAAAAATTGACTATATAAATCCTAATATGTTCATTGAAAATTTAACAAATACTCTTAGGCTGTTTATTCCAAGAGAAACTTTGAAAAAAAAAATAATAATTTCTTTTTTATATCTGAAAAAATCAGATATTGTAGACCACAAAAAAGACAAAAAATCAATTAAAGTAAAATAAAAGGAGTAATGATAAATGATTAGAGTGCAGTAATAAAGCAGCCTTCATGTAACTCTCGAATGGTAAAGTTATCTACTATATTATGCTCAGTAAAAGGCCATGACTACAAATGGACAGTTCATTTAGTTTGTGCACGCATTTATAAATAAAACTAGTAAATTTACCCGCGCAAAGAAAGACCTATAAAAATTTTAAAAAGAATTTATCGAGTTAATAACAAATCTTTTTTTTATGAGAAAGAAAATAGCCAATAAATAAATACATTTGGTTTAATTCATAAATTTAGTTTATTTGTAGCAAATAATCAATATGATATATAGTTAATTTTATATCAATAAATATTACTTAAGTTTTCTCTAATTAAGAAAGTCCAAAACCAAGAAAAATAAAATCTAAAATAAAAAACAAAGTTGCATAGATTCTTAAAGCTGCCAATTAGACAAATAAAATAAATTAAATTATTGTTAGTTTTATATTGAGAAGCTGAAATTTCTATGAGAAAAAAAATATACTTTTTGACAAAAGATCATTAGGAAGAACTTCTCCTCTTACTTTGCAACATATGTTAAAACTTTTATTCCGTTAATTTATTGTATTATTCGGGTAGTTGAAGCATGATTTATGTGATACATTTAATAGAGTAACTACAATATTAAAGTAGAGACAATGTCACACTTTAAAAAATAAAATTCACCAAGAATTCACAGGAATAATTAATTTTTTTAATAAAAAAACCTTTCAATAAAACACTTAATAAGATAATAATCAAAACAAATTGTGTGTAAATCCTAACATTAGAATAATGAGTATTATTTGCAAGTTGATTATGAACTTCTCTAAGTTTGCAATCATCGATAGTATAACCCGAAAATAAAAAATACTTTATTTCATAAAGTTAATAATTCGTTGTCCAGTGATTTTAAACTACTGAAAGCCTGCCCCATTCAGAGTGTTAAATTTTTCATCGCTAATAACTTATTATTACATGTGATTTCTTAGTTAATTAGATTACATTATATGTTAATTTCAAGTTTTCTACAAATTGTCAATGTCATAGATTAATGCCTAATTCAGAAAAGTTTATTGAAGAAAAGAAATAGAGGCAAAAGAATTGAGAACATATAGAAAAATATATTTATAAAAATGATAAATTTATATATATACAGGAAAAGAAAAACACATTAGAATCTCACTTCGACATCGGATAAAATCACGACTCAAAGTTATTGCAACTCTAGAGAATAAATATATACAACAAAAAATATATATCAAAATCTCTATGTATATATTATTTTGGAAAAAAATCACTACTTCAACTTATACAACATAAACCTAAATATGACAAAATAAAATCAAAGATCATAAATGAGAATTGTGAAATATGCTTTACTTCGATCTTCACCTCATTATTTGACACTTTCTCTTAAACATTCTTCTTAAGATTCACACATGGATGGAATATCTTCGTACATTTACCTTAAACAGAAACAAAGAATAGAAATTATACCATATCTTAGTATAATTTTTCTTTTCCACTACAACCTTTGACATAAAGATAACTCCAACAATTATAAGCAAAATATAAAGTTAGTGAGAATCATATCTGTTCAAAAAATAGAAGTCCTTATATAAGTACATATATTATCATTACCATATAGTAGTAATGGACCATAATTATGGAATAGGGAAGGTTGTAACGGTCCGTAACATTCATTGTTGGGACCGTTTCTTTCACTAATGGGGTGGATACTTATTGTATAAAGAAAAGAGCACACAAATATGAAAAGAGGGATAAAAGTCAAAAAAAAGAAGAAAAAAAGAGAAAACAGATAAATAGTTTCCTTGGCCAAAGAGATGTACCAATTTATCTCCTATTATCCCAACTTTATATATATATCTATATCTAACTTTTCACATTGATTAATTTATTACAGAAACTTTTATGAAGTAACTCACGCTAGCTCCATGTAACGAGTGACTTGACCAAGCCATTATTATGAGCAACAAGTTCCTTTGTAACTAGAACTTTTCTTTTCTGGAAGTGCGACAATATATATATATATATTTAATATTTGTCCAAAAAGAATGAACAATAAAATTAGAAATTCGCAGTTAATAGAACTAGATGGGGAGCTATATTAAAGGCTAGACCCAATAAATATAGTGAGTATTTTTATTAATTTTAGTGGTACTATTTTCTTGTTTATGATGCATTTGGTACATCCTGAATCTATCAACGCTAAAGTTTCTATTTCATATCCTTCTATTTTAAGTCTTACTAAAACTTTTAAAGTACTTAGTCTTTTATCTTCATTACATATAAAGGTATCGTATACTTCTTCACTCATTAGTTCTTCTAAATAGTCTTTTTTTCATACTTTCAGGTTGTTTTCCTTTTTCTAATTGTTGTAATCTTAGTGACTTGACCAAGCCATTATTATGAGCAACAAGTTCCTTTGTAACTAGAACTTTTCTTTTCTGGAAGTGCGACGATACTTAGTCTTTTATCTTCATTACATATAAAGGTATCATATACTTCTTCACTTATTAGTTCTTCTAAATAGTCTTTTTTCATACTTTCAGGTTGTTTTCCTTTTTCTAATTGTTGTAATCTTACTGACTTGACCAAGCCATTATTATGAGCAACAAGTTCCTTTGTAACTAGAACTTTTCTTTTCTGGAAGTGCGACTATATATATATATATATATAATCATACTATATTATAAGTATGAAAATTTTTAGGTGAAGTTAATTTATAATAATAACTTTCAAAAATTGAATGACCAAATTATCCTCTATCTAAGGTTAAAATTACTTTCTATTAAATGATATTTTGTATTTAATGCCCTTTTAAAAAATTCACAATATTAATCTATATATATATATATAGGAAGGTGCTAAGTAAGGGTGGCAGGTGGGCCGGGACCGACCCGGACCTGCGGGCTATACGGGCTAGCGGGCTAAACGGGCCGGCCCGTGGGGGGTCCGGG
>ML382566.1:0-12576 GCA_005239525.1 Nicotiana knightiana | reverse complement strand
AAATAATAATATAATTATTAAAATTTTATATCTGGTTCTCAGATTAGCGACCAAAGTTGGTCTCTATTTGCTTCCCCTTTCATAAGCGACCAACTTTGGTCGCTAATTTTAAATTTTATTTATTTAAATTTTATAATTTTTTAAAATAATAATATAATTATTAAAATTTTTACAACTGGGTCCCACTTTAGCGACCAAAGTTGGTCGCTAATTTTAATATTTCTTTGACCAAGCAAGTCTGACCAGTTCGGTCAACATTTTGACCACATTATCGACCAAAAAGCGACCAACCTTGGTCGCTAATTTATTTACAATTATTTTTTAATAATTTTATCTAATTTAGCGACCAACTTTGGTCGCTATTTTTGATATACCAATTTTGGTCGCAAATTTTAGGTCGCTTTTTGCCGAATTTTTAGTAGTGTAGTATTGTTCGTGTTCCTTTAAATTCCTGGTGGTTGGATAATAGTGCAAGTGTTCATGTAACCTATGACTTGCAGATCTAGTAAGTAGACGGAAGCCAAAAGAGGACGAAGCCAGTGTTGTTGTGGGCAACGGACTCAACGCAAAAGTAGAGTTTATAGGGACATCTATTTTACCTTTTAAAAATAATTCTAGTATTCGTTTAGAAAATACTATTTTTGTACCGTCTATGAGACGAAAATTAGTTTCAGTTTCACTTTTGGACAAAGCTGGTTATTCATTTCAACAAAATAATGGTATTATTAAAATTTCCTATGATTCACATGTTGTTGTTGATGCCTTTTTAAGTGATGGTTTATATCACTTGAATGTGTTGAATGACGTTTTTTTACAATGCGTGTTGAAAATATTGCCCACAAAAGGTCTGCTATGAGTAAAACGTTTTAGCTGTTATGGCATAGGCTTGTTGGTCATATTTCTTAAGAAATATTTGAACGATTGATAAAGAAAATATTTTACCTATTCTTGATCCAAAAGATTTTAAAACTTATGTGGATTATGTTAAGGGTAAAATGATCAAGTTTAAGAAAAAGGGTTCCATTAGGAGCTCTAAACTCTTAGAAATTATTCATAATGATATTAATGGACCTTATATACCTAGTTTCACCAATCATAAGTATTTTATTACTTTTATTGATTACTTTTCAAGATATTGTTATATATACTTTTAAAAGAAAAATCTGAAGCACTTAATAAGTTTAAAATTTACAAGACTGAAGTTGAAAAACAGTTTGGGAAGTCCATTAAGATAGTGATGTTGAATGTGGCGGTGAGTACTATGAAAAATATGATGAGTCTGGTCAATGTATGGGGTTTTTTGCTTTATTTTTGTAAGAATGTTGGAAAGTAACACAATATACAATGCCAGGTACTCCTGAGCAGAATGGTGTAGCTTAAAGACGAAAGCGTACTCTCATGGAAATGGTGAGAAGTATGATGTCAAGGACTAGCCTCCCTGAGTCTTTTTGGGGTGAAGCCTTAAAAACAACTAGCTATATCCTGAATAGAATTCCTACAAAATAGGTCTTGAAAACTCCCTTTGAACTGTGGACAACTCGAAAATCTCGCTTGAATTATTTTCATATTTGGGGATGTCTAGTTGAAGTTCATATTTATTCACCCACGAAAAATAAAAGTGATCCTAAATCAACTAGTTATTTCTTTATAGGCTATCCTGATCACTCTAAAGGTTTTTGGATTTTTCTGTCCTGGGCGTGGCACTAGAATTGTTGAGTCTATTAATGAAAAATTCTTGAGCATGATGTTTGTGATTGTGATTGTGATTGTTCATGTGGCAAGGAAATGGTATTGAAAAAGAAGAAAGTTATTGTCCCTGTACCTGTTGTACATGAAACGGTGGTAAACCAACCTATTCATGAGGGGGAGAATCAAGTGAACAATGACATAGATCCCATAATTCCTGAGCAAAATGTACACAATGAACCACTCCGCATGTCACAAAGAGAAAGACGGTCTGCCATCTCTGATGATTTTACCGTGTATGTGACTGAAAATCTTAGTGATACTGGAGAGATGACTGATTCTTTATCATATTCTCAAGATATTTCCTCTCCATTTGTTGATAAATGGCGGGAGGCAATGGAAGATGAAATGTGCTCCATGGAACACAATCGAGTCTGAGAGTTAGTTGAAATGCCTGAGGTTTTAAGCCTATTAGTTGCAATGGGTGTTTAAAACTAAAAGAGATTCCAAGGGAAACATAGATCGTTATAAAGAAATATTGGTTGCTAATGGTTACACTCAGAAAGAAGGTATTGATTATAAAGAAACATTTTATCACGTTTCCTCTAAGGATGCATTTATGATGGCTCTTGTGGCTCATTTTGATATAGAGTTGCACCAGATGGATGTTAAAACTTCTTTCCTGAATTGGAGTCTACTTGAAGAAGTTTACATGGTTCAACCGAAGGGTTTAAAGAAGCTGGTAAAGGACATCTAGTGTGCAAGCTTAACAAATTCATATATGGGCTTAAACAAGCCTCCTAGCAGTGGTACTTGAAATTCGATAAAATTATTTATAAAATTTAGATTTGTGGAAAATAAGCTTGATGAATGTGTTAATCTCAAAATAGCTAATGGTAATTTCATTATTATGGTTTTCTATGTTGATGACATTCTGCTTGCCACAAATGATTTGGGCTTGATGAATGCGAGTAAATAATTTTTGTCTAGGTCTTTTGATATGAAAGATCTTGGTGAAGCTTCATTTGTTCTTGGGAAGAAATTAAAAGAGATAGATCACGTGGTTTATTGGGTTTATCACAGGGTTCTTACATTGAGAGTGTTCTTAAAACTTTCAATATGCAAGGTTGTAGACCTGGTGTTTCACCTGTTGTAATAGGACACACACTTAGGAAGGATTAATGTCCGAAAAATGATGTTAAAAAGATAACTATGTGAGATGTGTCATATGCAATTGGTGTTGGCTGTTTGATGTACATACAGGTTTGTACAAGGCTTGATATATCATTTTTCTATTAATATGTTAGGGAAGATTTTCTTCTAATCCTAGGTGGCACATTGGGTGATTGCAAAGAAAGTCATGAGATATCTACAACCACCAAAGACTTCATGCTTGTGTACAAAAAAGTTTCTAATATGGACCTGCTGGTATATTCAGATTCTAATTTTGCAGGTTCTCAAGATACTATAAAATCAACTTCTGGGTATATTTTTATGTTGGATGGAAGTGATATTTCTTGAAAACGTGAAAAATAGAGTATCAATGCTACATCCAAAATAGATACTAAGTTTATTGCTTGTTTTGAGACTACTTCACGTATTGTATGTATGAAGAATTTTCTTACTAAATTGCAAATTGTAAATTTTATATCTAAGTCAGTGACTATTTTTTGTGACAATAGTGCAACTGTGTTCTTCTATAAGAATAACAAAAGAACAAGAGGCACGAAACATGTTAGCCTTAAGTTTCTTAAGGTTAAAGACATGGTAAAAGAAGGTGATATATGTATTTAGCATATTAGCACAGAATCTATGTTGGTTGATCCTTTGACTAAAGGTTTTAGGCCTGTAGTGTTTAATGAACATGCTAAAAATAAGGGTATCTTAGAGTCTTTTGATATGCTTTGGTCAGTGGGAGTTATTTTGTAGTTGATGATTGAGATATTGCTTTTAATAAGTGCTATTTTTATGCAAGCTTATGTTATTTTGTATTTGTTGTGCTTATTGATTAATATGATAATTTTTTTATTTTTTATTTTCAATTAGATATTTCATAAACTCATGATATCTTGGAGTTTTGCTTCTTGTTGCCTTGATTATCCCGGGTAAGGCACAAGGAAAACCTCCTAAGGTGATATGATTTTAGTGTCATTTAATTTGGAGGCCCCTAAAGTAATGTGGTTATTATATCACTTGGAGGATTATTTCTTTCTAAGACGTGTGGCTTTGTTCACCTTGATTAGAAAGATAATATGCTCACCCCACATGTTTGATCCATGTTGATGGAAATACTAGCATATGTGGTCGTAGATAGAATTCATACCTTAAAATGGTGTGATGCCTGCTACGATTCATTGTTAGTCTTCCCTATTGAAACTGGATGGCTTGTTATATGGGTCATTCTATCCTTGGCTATGTGAGTAGTGTGGCCACTGTAGAACCTAAAATCTTTTTTCAAAATGATTTTCTTAAAACTCAGAAGTTTTAAAATTATTTTCTTGTCCTCAATTAACGTTGGCGTCCAAGTGGGAGAATGTTGGAATTTGGACTTACCTTAATTGGTTATAGCCTATAAGGATAGTGACATGACCCAAGTGGTAGATAAATAAAAGACATAATATTAAATATTGTGTGTGTTGATAAGTGATGCCCAATATCTATTGGCCTGTGATGGGTAGGCACTCTTTATTAATAGAGGCCAACCCCCTTTTCCTCAGATATTAGAAAACCTTAGCGTATTCTGCCTCTTGAATACGTGGTGATGGTAGACGTCCCATCAGTCAAGCTCCGGGCCGTGAGAGGGCGTAGCTAGTGAACCGTGTAAGTTGGTCTCAGGCTCAATCGTTGTTTGCTGTCACTGCTGAATTCATGGAGTTTAATGGTACGCTTCCTTAGATTCTAACTCAAGATTATGATTTTATATTTGTATCATTGCGTCTTAATCTCTGCTATAGCTGCGAATTAATAATCTAACATATTATTTTCCCAACAATCGGTGCATGTTAGTCTCACCCTTTCGATTGTGGCAATGACAATGATCTCTGGCCGTACAAAGATTATTAAGCACAATTAATATCAAAATTTTAGTGGATCATCTTGTAGGATTTCGCTCGTTTAATCAAATGTGCTTAATTTCCATTTCTTACTAGTATGAAAATGTATCTCATCTTGTTCTTCCTACTACTTCTAATAATGTTGGGTTTGCTTAAAAATTTAAAAGATGCATAGGAACTGCAGTGCAATGCATCGCAACTACAGTGAACAAATGGATCGAGTTTATTCAACATTCTTTTCTCTGTTGTGATGGTGCGGCCGTGCAAATGTAGTTCTTCCAGTGTAGAGTTTAAACACCATCTTGTTTTTAGGAACTGAAATTTATAATACTGAAACTCTCAAGATATCAATTCTTTCAGATCATATTCTCAATTATCATGTTGACATGCATATACCAACTCGAAATACTAAATGCAGTTCAAGCCATCATGGAACGTGAAAAAAAAAATCGGTCTTATTCAAAACTCAAAAGGGCATGCTCAGTGTCCAAGACGACCAAGGAAACAAAATCCAACCGAAAGAAAGAAAAGAGTCCAAGAAAGAACAAAATAGTTCTAAGATTGCCTCCTACCTTTCATGCCAAAACTTGACTAGCCCAACTACCTAGCATTTCAACTAAACTAAACTAAACTAATCAAAACCCATGATCATGTCATTGCCAAAGCTCCCTATCATCTTTTCAAATTTGACCATCTTCTTCCTCTCTGGCTCTGTTGCCTTGTAATGATGAGGAGAATCCGGTGACGATGATGGCAAGATGACTTGTTCACTTTGAGCATTGGCAATTCTCTTAAGTCTCTTCTCACTTATACCAAATGCAGCTGCAAATTCTGGCCCTCTCAAGCTCTGCATCAATGAGTTCTTACCCACCAAGAACTGCTGATGGTTTCTCCTTGCTGATGTCGTGAAACCAAAGAACTCAAACGGGCCATTTGTTGAAGCAATTTGGCAGAAGGGGAAGTACCTCGGCACCCAAAAAACATCCCCTTCTCGTACTCTAGCATTCATGGCTAAAGTCCCATTTGGATACACAATTTGGACTCTGCCAGTACCTTTCAAAACTATTCCATATTCTATTGCTGTTGGATTAACATGAGGTGCCATCATGGATCCCTACATTAACCAACAAACTTAGATAAAACATGTAAACTAGAAAAAAAAACATACTATTACAATGCATATTGGACCATGTGAACTAAGATTTGCTTTCACAATAGGATATTTGAGATTCTTTATATCAAAGGTCACACTTGCCTTAGGCAAATTTACGATTTTTAAGCCATTGAGTGTATATGATCACTGCAGCACTTTGCTTCACTGACTATAAGTTGGGACTTGATATAAAATATATATATTTAAAATATTTATATTTATAAATACATAACTCAAGCAAATCGAAAGTACATGGTGCACTTGCATGTGTCTTCATTACCCATGCATTCCGCTAGCCGTTTGCAAGATTAAGGTTAAAGAGAACGACAGAAGGAAAAAAAAACAAAATTTTGTAAGAAAAATACAGGTTCATTTCATGTATGATCAATGAGCTTGAATAAAGTGAGGTTCCTTACCGGAGATAGATTGACAAGATAAACGCCATTTCCAGATATCTCTAGAGGAGAATAATTAGACTCATCCAACTTCTTGCTCCATCCATAGTCGTTCTTAAAATCAGGCTTCCTGTTGTAGAGATTATACGCTGATGGAGATTTATGATTCACTCTCTCGACAACATCTTCCCCGTTTAACAAAGTAAATAGATATTTCCTCAATGACCATGTTGATTCCTCTTCTTTTGGGATAGTTTCTTCCTCAAAATTCGCAATCCTTTTCAAGTGAGCTAGTCTCTTGTGGGGTTCTTGGGCCAAGAATTTGGACCAAATGTGTGCGTGATGAGAGCCAGATAAATGCACGAATGGCCCGGAAGATTGCCTTGTCAAGAATGTGTTTAGTTCTGCTGTAGAGACCTGCAGTCATACAATATTAATCTTGATTCAGTTTTTTTTTTTTCCACTTGGCAAATGTAGCAAGAAAAGGTAAATTACTTGAATACTTACATTAAGAGCAGTTGATAATGCGGCGTGGTCGAATCCAGCAAGAATGGATGTAGGATAAATTCCACCACCAATGAAGAAAGACTGCAAAATAGTTACATGAGTTACTACAAAAATTTTGGAAAAAAGGACTATAAAACGTAAGACAAGAAATGGATTAAATCACCAATTTTTGACAAATTGGCCTCGGGTACCTGAAAAGCATTCCATCCCATGGATTCTGAGGTAACATCAATACTGCAAATAATGTTAAGTTTCTGGTTTTCAACTCTATTCTCCAAATAGAATGCTGATCCAGCAGGAATTGTGTACACATCTCCAGGCTTCAAACTCCTTTCCGCTAATTCATCTTTGTAGATGTGTCCAACTCTTGCTTCCCCTGTATTCATTTCATAGGAAATGAACATTCTGGCTTATTAAGAAAATGATTTAACCTAAATATATTCACTAACAATATTTTTTTTACAAAAAAATCTGATTTTATTTTAACAGTAGCTGGTAATTTGTTTTACTTTTCATGTTACTAATTTCACTATTTTGAAAGATGAAATGTAGACTGTAGTTATTTTTTTATGTGATCTGATAGCGTAAAAAGTCTAAAGCACTGTCGAGGAACAGAGAGAAAATAAATAAGTTTACCATGGTGAACAAAGAGGAGAAGATTGGAATCAAGGTATTGAGGGATGAAGAGGCTATTGGGTTCCATAGAGATGAAAGCAATATGCATTGGACTATGAAAAGATGTTCCTCTGCGATATCCACCTTTCACCAGTTTCATGACCCCAGCTTCAGTTTTCACTACATCATGTAAGTGACGCAACAAAAACCATTTTTCTCCTTGTGTTCTTTGCTCACTTTCTTCTCTTTCTCTCCAATGCCCACCAACAGAGGCCACTAGTGCAGAGTAAAGTACCAGCAGTAATAGCAGCAGGCTCTTTCTTTTTCCCATATTTCAACTCGTAATAAAAAAAATAAGTTTTCTTTAATTACTTTTGGTTTACTTGTGACTGAAGTGCAGAGTCTGTAACTATTTATATAGAGGAAATTGTGAGATTGTAGGGGAGTTGTTGTCAACCGTGTAGGATTTTTAGGCTTTTGTGCTATACTATACATTGAGATCCTGAAAAATATACGGTGAACTAATGAAAAGTTGTTTTTACTGAAGTTTTGTATAATTATATACAGAACTAGATGATGTAGCAAAGTTTCAATTGATGACCACTTCAATAGGCTACTCTAGCGCAATAAAAGAAAGGATTTATGATCACACTAATTTAATAAATTAACAAACATACTAATTTTTTCTTACACATTTAGTTTTGGTTGAAGCAAATGTTACAGAGTTGATCTATATTATAAAAAACTTAGTAGTTGATCAGACTAATAGGTGACGCTGGTGCCCTGTTCTACGCTTCTATCATAGTTCATCACAAACTCGGCACTCGGCAGCTAGTTTTATCATCAAAGGACTAAATGATCTGGTGTTTATACATCTTATAGCCCTACTTTTGGAAAAAAAATCTTACAATTGGTGTATGTTAGTCTCACCCTTTCCATTGTGACAATGACAATGATCTCCGGTCGTACAGAGATTATTAAGCACAATTCGCATCAAAATTTTAGTGGATCATCATGCAGGATTTCGCTCGTTTAATAATATGTGCTTAATTTCCAGTTCTTACTAGTCCGCAAATGTGTCTCATCTTCTTCGTCCTGCAACTTCTAATAATGTAGGATTTGCTTAATGGCAATACTTAATTTTTGCTCACTTCAAATTTTCCTACAAATAATATTTTTTGGATGATTTTTAGTTATTTGTGCATTTTTACTTGCCTTTCTTTATTAAAAATATCAAAAATATTATTTTTTGTTTTTATTTGTATACTTTTTTTTTGCATCTTTAAATTATATATACCAAAAAGATTTTTTCTTTCTACTTGTATATTTTCTTTAGGACTAAATAAGATAGTTAAGGGTTAAGGGATTGGGTTAGTGTATTTTAATTGAAATTAAGACAAAATTGGCCCAAAAATCAGAAGCCCAAAGTGCCACAGATCCGGTCCAAATAGGGCTGCCATAGGAGGGTCCGAACGACGTAGTTTTATATTGAAACTACATCGTTTTGGTTAAGTATTCAAGATGAAATCTCAGCCTTCTATTATCTTTGATCCAATGGCCCCGAATCAATTTCATTGTCATATAAAAGGCCCTATAATCACATTTTTGGACTTATTTCACATAACACAAACCCTAGCCCCCTCTCTTCTCCCTCACTCCACCTCTGTCGCGCCACCCCCCTCCATGGCGGCACCACCGCCTGCCGCTGTCGACCGGCGTCCAAACACCTTCAAAATTTCACCATTTCATCCTCTCCCTCTCCTCTTTCCAAATATCCAAACCAAAACCTCCAAACCTCCCTCAAACTCTATGAATTTTAAATCTAGGAACCGTAGCCGCCAACCCTTTTACCCAAATTCGTAGAGTTCATGGCATCTCCACCCCACAACACATACATTGTCGGATAACTTCTTGTTTGGCCTACCTTTCCCTACTGATTTCGAAGCAAAACTCCGATTGTTGTTTTTTCGGCCAGTTCTGGCGACCACTACTGCCACCACCCGCTGTCAAACCGCCTCTCTCCACTTCAATATCCACCATGCCCCAGGTTTCTTGCTTCCTCAAGCCACTGACCCATCTTTCGGCATGCGGTGACAGAGTTGGCAAGAAACCTCGAGTCCGGTGGTCATATCTTATCCTCCCCGGTGGTGTTAAGATGAGCAAATTTAAGTTCACGGAGTTAGGTATCAATCCAAATCCTTCATTCCCTCACTAATTTCTGATTTTTTTTATAGCAATAGCTTTTGATTTCTCTGTTGGTCAAATAAGTTTTAATTAGAATTTCAAGTAAGTACGTTGTTGATTAGTCATCTCTGTTTATCTTAGTTGTTTCTGTTACTTTAATTGTTCACTTAGTTAGTTGTTTAGTTAGTTGATTTTACTCGTTCTTCGATAGTTACTAATGTTCATTTAAGTTTTGGTTTGGGCAGTGTTTCGTTATTTCATCACCCGTTGTCAGTTCTCATTAATCGAGTACTTTTAGTTTAGTTCGTTCAGATACGTAGTTCAATCACAATTGAAGTCATGTCCTAGCTTTGCCTATTCATAGTTGGTTTGAATATGAGTATTTTTTTTTTTGCTTGAATTTCAGTCATGTGTAGATAAAATCTGAATACTTGAGTTTTAAGTACATGGTTGTTGGGTATTTTACTGTTTAAACATGCTGAAAACACAATTGCTCTGCTTTGTGTCAGAATTTGGTTAAAAATGGACTGTTTTGGCACAAAAAAGTTTTGGTTCACCAAAAATCTGTCCAAAAGGACTTATTTTTCCTACTTAAAGAGGTCATTTTTCAGACTTAAAACACACAATCTATGACCCAACTTCTGGACATCTTTACACTCTATACATATGAAAGACTTTGAGCACAAAAGCAAGAGAGAGTTTGAGAGCTTTTAAAATGAGTTTTCTGAAACTAAAATACTCAAAAGAACAACTGTCCTTGAAGTTTAGTTGTTGGGTTTTCCTTCTCTGAAAGTTTGCCGAGCTTCGAGGTCTATTCAGGTTGGTTCTCCTTTTTTTTTTTTGCAATTCACTGCTGTCCCTTTGCTATTTGTTGCCGTCACTGCTGCTGACTTTAGTTCATCCTTCACTGTCATTTTTTTTCTATCCACAATGCTTTTAATGTACTGAAATCTTGGTTCTTGAATGAAGGCAAACAAAGTAATTTGAGTTCTGTTTACTTCATTATACCTTTTAAATCATTCTATTATTATCAGTTTTGTATTTGAATACCAATGCTATGTAATAGATAGCTAAACCTCCTATTTTGTTTACATCCTGGTCGATACCAAGCATGATATTACTGCTTTTCAATCTCTGTTTGTGTCCATCTCCTATAGTTTTGGTTGTTCTTTAGTCTGGTTCACAAGATATTTGGGTGGGCTTGATGATGCTTCAATGATTATTTAACAAGAAGAAAATCATGTCATTATTCTGCTAGCTTTATTGTTATATACAAAGTTTTGCTTGGCATATTTTTGTAGATACTTCAATTTTGATTGTTGAACATTGGCATTTTGTCTTAGTAATTACGTTAATTTTAGTTGTTTAGAATGAATAATATAATCATGCTATCATTGGAGCACCTTTTGTTGATTAACAATAAGTGAATAGTTCATTGGATTTGTCTTAGTTCAACCTTAACTAGTTTTATTTGTGAAAAATAGAAATTAAGAACCAAACATGAATTGTTGACAAATTAGCTTGGTTTGAAAATCTGTTGAGATAATTGGGCCTTGGTATTTGAGGATTTTGAGCAACATGGGCCAAATAAGCTAAAAATCTGTAGGCCCAAAAATTAAGCGGGCTTTTTTCTAAAACTCAATAATTTATCTTTTGTTACGTAAAAAAGTGGCCCAAAACCATGAAAGTTTAGCATAGGCTTACCCGGGTTTAATGTCTTGCATTAGTTAAAAATAATTTTAATAATGTCACGTTTGTTCATTTCTTTGGTCGAATAAGTAATTAAAAAAAAGAGAGAGAGAAAGTTTAAGCACCCTTTTTATTATTTTAAACGCCAGACAAATAGTAGGCACACTTTAATTTCACGGAATCGCTTGCGTAGCGCGATGTTTAACATTCAATAAATTAATCAAAAAAAATCTCATACCTTATCCAATAGTTTTAGTTAATTTCTAATTTAATTATTCTCATAATCGCAGATTCGCTTGCATAGCGCAATAGTAAATTTTAATAAATTTCAAAAAATTAATTTCTTCAAGTGTAGTAATTTTTTTTTAAAAAGTAATAATATACTAATAATCCCTGTCATAACTGCGGATTCGTTTGCGTAGCACTGTTATGATAAATTAATAATTTCGTCTCGATCACGCATTCGCTTGTGTAGTGTGGTTACGACATCTTATTATTCAAAATTTTTTTTCAATTTTTCTAGATCCATAAATAAAAGCAGATAGGTGTAATATAAAAATCATATAAATCACATTTTGTCCAAAATTAATACGATCCGAGTTTAAGTCAATAAAACGACCGTGCTAGAACCACGGGACTCGGGGAATGCCTTACACCTTCTCCCCAGTCAACAGAATTCCTTAGCCGAACTTTATTTTCGCGGACCGACAAAAGTAGAGTCAACCCTTCTTTTGACTAGAGATTCAAATAAATGGTGACTTGGAACACCGAAAAAATCAATTAAGTGGCGACTTTGTAAATAAAAATAATCCCTACTCAAATTTGTCACTTTAATAGAAAAACTCTCTAACCCACAATCCATAACACACATATCTTTTGGGGGTTAGAAAAGGATGTGACAGCTCTGGCGACTCTGCTGGGGAAAACAAGAATTCGAGCTTGTACATGTTGACTTTTTATTTGGCTTCATTAATTTTATATGTATTGTGATTTATTTGTGCCTAATGTGCTACTTGTTCGCTTTTTACGGCTTTGATATTGTTGAACTTTACATATAAACTGTCTTCTCACGCACCCCCTCTGAGTCTTCTTGAAATTAAAAATTGGGCATTTGCTTAACGTAGCCCACTTTCTTTGAGATAGCCGAGGTGCTTGTCACCCGATGAAGGATTTTAGTCAATCATGTTTTAGGCGGGGGGCACCCCCAATTAAGTCGGAAAGCAATGCTACAGGTATACTGACCCTCCTCGGCTCGAGTTGTCTGCTCGAGTAAGCCAGTCTAGATACATTCTCC
>ML382565.1:9054-79579 GCA_005239525.1 Nicotiana knightiana | reverse complement strand
CGGTTGTACTGATACTACACTCTGCACACTTTTGTGCAGATCCAGGTACCGGCCAGCAGTAGAGATTTTTAGTAGCAGCCATCCATTATCCAGAGACACGAGGTATATTTTCCGGCGTTCACAGATCCCGAGAGCCTTCTCTTAGTTCGTAGAGACTGTTTTATATTTTCTCAAAACAGTTATATGTTTTCTTTCAGCCCATTATTTGTAGTATTCTTTAGTAGTTCGTGAATTGTGACACCAGACTCTGGGGGTAGTCTTAGAGTTATTTCTATAATTAGTTCGTGGCTCGGTTTATTTAGTTGTTTATCATTTTATATTTGGAGTTATTCATTGGAACCCATTAGATTAAGTTACTTTAAATTTATTTTATTATGTCTAAAGGGATAATCAAAGGAAAATAGCTAATCGAACTCTAACATTGTCTTGCCTAGCAAGTGTGATGTTAGGCGTCATCACGATCTCTAAGGTTGAGAATTTGGGTCGTGACAAGTTGGTATCAGAGCACTAGGTTGCTTAGGTCTCACAATTCACGAACAAACTTGGTAGAGTCTGAAGGATTGGTATGGAGACGTCTGTACTTATCTCTTAGAGGCTATGAAGTTAGGAACAATTTCACTTCTATTCTACTCTATGGTGCGAATTTTTTCTACCAATGATGATTGAACTTGTCTATTCTCGTCCTCTCGCAAATCTCGACAACGCGCAAAGCGTCTACACTCGGATAGGAGATGAAGTCCCAATGACAACTACGATTAGGGGAAGAGACAGAAGTAGAGCTCAGTCTAGGCAAAAGAGTTATGCCGATCGTAAGGTTCGTGATGTGGCATTCATGGTTGGAGAGAGGGTATTGCTTCGTGTGTCGCCCATAAAGGGTGTTATGAGGTTTGGAAAGAAGGGTAAGTTGAGCCCTAGGTATATCGGGCCGTTTGAGATTCTTGATAGAGTGGGGGAGGTAGCTTATAGACTTGCGTTGCCTCTAGGGTTATCCTCAGTTCATCTGGTATTCCACTTGTCTATGCTCCGGAAATATCATGGTGACCCATCCCACGTGTTATATTTTAGCTCTGTCCAGTTGGACAAAGACTTGACTTATGAGGAGGAGCCGGTAGCCGTTCTAGACCGGCAGGTTCCTCAGTTGAGGTCTAACAGTTTTCCTTCAGTTCGAGTACAATGGAAAGGTCAGCCCATTGAGGCAGCGACTTGAGAGTCAGAGTCGGACATGCAGAGTAGAGATCCACATTTTTTTTGCCAATTCAGGTAATTTTCTATGTCCGTTCGAGGACGAACATTTGTTTTTGAGGTGGAGATTGTGATAACCCAAGGGGTCATTTTATGAATTAAGACTCCTTTCTAGGTTTATTAGCCATAAAAATACTAATTTTAATTACCTCGATTTACGTGCGCAGTTCGAGCGTAAAACCGGAAAGTTTTTATGTGAAAATATAAGAAATAATAATTTTTAAAATTAAAATTTGATTTTAGTTGACTTGAGTCAATATTTTTAATAAACGCATCCGGATCTGTGTTCTGACAATCCCGGGAGGTCCGCAGTAAAATATGGGACTTGGCGTATGCCCGGAAATGAATTCCGAGGTCCCAAGCCTTAGAAATCAATTTTTGGAAGAAATTGTTTTGCTGAATTATTAATGAAATAATGAAAAGAATTAATGTTTGAAACCATTGGTATCAGGCTCGTATTTTGGGTCCAGAGCCCGATACAGATTTTTATAGTATTTGAATATTAACTGTAAGTTTTGGTGAGAATCGGATTTTATTTGACGTGATTCGGACGTCCGGTTGAGAAATAGTGAAATTGAAGTGTTCTTGAGAAAAATGATGAGTTTTGAGGTTTAATTCATAGTTTTACACGTTATTTTCATGATTTGATCGCACGAGCAAGTCTATGATTTTTAGGCTTGCGTACATGTTTGGTTTAGAGCCCCGAGGGCTCGGGTGAGTTTCGAATAGGTTTGGGTTGTGTTGCGCTCGTTCTTTCTTATGCTTCAACGTTGTTTCTTCAAGCATGAATGATATCATATTGAACAAATGAGCTCCGATTTCTGTTTTGAATGAAGTATTAGATTACGGACCCATAGCAAAAGGAATCGTTGAATTGGGACATCGTATGAGGATTTTATGGTCATTTTACGAAGGTTGCCAGCTTTTTCAGATTAATTACGAAATTGTCACTGGCATCGTATTTAAGAAGCTGCACTATTTGCAAATATTAAAACCTATATATCTCATTTATTATAAGGTCAAATTGAGTGATTCAAAAGCTAACTTGACCAGAATTTCACAAAGAATCTATTGGAGACATTAAAATCGAGTTTCGGGATCGTTTGGTACGAGAAACGAGGCAGAATAGCTGGCAAAAAATATATAAAATTAGGATTTGTTCATTTGGTCATATTTCTAGTTGGGGAGCTCGGATTTGCGTGATTTTCACCATAGGGATTGGGGTAAGTGTTCTCTACTCANTGTGACTTGTGATAAGGGTGGACAGGAAAAATATATATATGACTGTGATAACGGTGGACATGAAAAATATATATGACTGTGATAAGGGTGGACAAGGGAAATATATATGACTGCGATTAGGATGGACATGGAAAAAATAGATATAAGACTGTGATAGGGGAGGATACTTGTGTTTTACTGAATTTCAATGATATTTTACCNAGCTCGGATTTGCGTGATTTTCACCATAGGGATTGGGGTAAGTGTTCTCTACTCATTTTTGGTTATATTTCAATTACCCAATATTTTTCATCACTTTTAAATCAAAAACTAAGAATTTTCATGGTAAACATTGAGGGTTTGGGTAGAATTATGAAATTTTGTAAAAATTGAATCTTTACCTCGAATTGAGGTCGTATTTCGAAACTAATTGTATATTTGGCTTGTGGGTGAATGGGTAAACGTAATTTGGTCCGATCCCCGAGTTTGGACCAAGCGGGCCCAGGGTCGGGTTTTAATTTTTTTTTTGAGAAAACTTAGGAAAAATTATAATTTTCAGTAAAGTTAGTTCCTTTAGCATTAATTAATGATGTTAAGTTAATTATGGTTAGATTCGAGTGTATTGGAGGTGAATTCAAGAGGAAAATGTATAATTGAATAGTGAGTGGCCAGCGAAGTTGAGGTAAGTGCTTGGTTTAACCTTGACTTGAGGGAATATGAATCCCCAACTAAATTGTTATGTGAAACTGCATGTGAGCGGTGTATAGGTGAGGTGACAAGTATCTATGCACCACCAAATTATTCGCTAGAGATTGTGATTGCGTATTGTCTTGTAGTTGACCATGTTTGTACATGGATATGTAAATATAGTAAAGTTATTCTCATATTTGCTACAATATTTACATCTACATAAAGGTTGAGTGGGTTGATATTGTTTTACGATATATATATATACACACATACACACACACACCTGCTGGTTCCATTTTTGTGATAATATTGATGAGTTTATGAGAAATACATTTTTCTGTTTACAATTGTTGAGATTAAAGTGTTGTGAAAGGCTTGGCCTGAATTGTGAAAATTTTTGATAAATATACAAATATATATGACTGTGATAAGGGTGGATAGAGAAAATATATATGACCGTGATAAGGGTGGACAGGGAAATATATATATATATATATATATATATATATATATATATATATATATATTGTCACAAGTTAAGATATGATTGCTCTTCCTTAGCCTCATCACTACTTCGTCGAGGTTAGGCTCGGCACTTTCTCAGTACATAGGGTCGATTGTACTGATACTACACTTTGCACACTTTTGTGCAGATCCAAGTACCGGCCAACAATAGAGATTTTTAGTAGCAGCCATCCATTATCCGGAGACACGAGGTATATTTGCCGGCATTCGCAAATCCTGAGAGTCTTCTCTTAGTTCGTAGAGACTGTTTTATATTTTCTCAAAACAATTATATTATTTCTTTCAGCCCATTATTTGTAGTATTCTTTAGTAGCTCGTGAATTGTGACACCAGATCCTGGGTTAGTCTTAGAGTTATTTCTATAATTAGTTCGTGGCTCGGTTTATTTAGTTTTTTATCATTTTATATTTGGAGTTATTCATTGAAAACCATTAGATTAAGTTACTTTAAATTTATTTTATTATGTCTAAAGAGATAATCAAAGAAAAATAGCTAATCGAACTCTAACATTGGCTTGCCTAACAAGTTGTTAGGCGCCATCACGATCTCTAAGGTTGAGAATTTGGGTCGTGACAAGAAAAATGGAAGAAAAGGTCCACCAGATGCAAGAAAAGGCGCACCAGATGCAAGAAAAGGTAGTATCACACGACTCAGCTATCAAAGGCATTGAGATTCAACTAGGGCAGATACAGATGGCTCTGAATAATCGTCCCCAAGGGACGTTACCTGCGGACATCCATGTCAATCTAAATGAGTAGGTCCCGAAGTAGCTTATGCCAGTGAGTCTAAGAAATGGTAGAGACCTAGATCTAGAGCAAGAAATTGCTCGCGAAAGCCGACCAACTGAAACACTTGTGCCAGTACCCATTGAGGTAGATGATTCAACACGGTTAACTGATGTAACGATACAACATGCACAAGAGAACACAAGAAAAGAAAAATAGGTTGCAAAGGAGACTGAGGTAGTGCAAGAAACGACAGTAGAAGCAGTGCCTGAGAAGGATCAAACTCAAATCACAAGAAGGAAACGACCTCCAACACCATTGCCACAGAGATTGGCCAAATATCAGAAGGAAGAGTAGTATAAGAATTTCATGGAGATGTTGAAACAAATCCAGGTGAACATTCCGTTGATTGACGCCTTGAGGGAGATGCCTGGGTATCCCAAAATGATGAAGGATTTGATGTCTCGCAAGTTAGACTTTCAAGACTTGGCCACTGTTACACTAACCCAGACCTGTAGTGATGTCGTGACGAGACCCATAGCTGGGAAGTTGTCAGATCCAGGGAGTTTCACAATCCCATGCACAATAGGCAGTTATGCTTTTGCTAAAGCATTGTGTGATTTAGGGGCAAGCATAAACTTGATGACCTTGGCTATCTACAAAATGTTAGGCATTGGAAGAGCAAGACCCATATCCATGTTACTACAGCTAGCCGATCGGACGGTGAAGAGGCCATCAGGTATCCTTGATGATGTACTAGTGCATGTTAGAAAGTTTGTGTTTCCAGCAGATTTTGTCATTCTGGACTGCCGGGTTGACGAGAAGATTCCCATAATTTTGGGAAGACCATTCTTGGCCACCGGGAGAGCTCTAATTGATTGTGAAATTGGAGAACTAAAAATGAGACTGAACGATGAAGAGATAACATTCAATGTGCAGAAGTCTATGCTGCGACCAAGTGAATTTGCTAACTGCTCTCTGATCGAAGCTGTGGATGTAATTTTGGAGGAGGAAGATGAGTCTCTGAATGCTAAATAGCCCCTAGTAGCCTATCTCATGAACTTAGAAGAAGTAAATGGAGAGGAATTGGCAGAGTGGGTGCTGGCTCTTGAAGGCCAAGGGTTCTTGAAAGGAGAGCTTGAATTTGAGTCTTTACACTTAGGAGAAAGAAAGACTCCTCCAGCTAAGCCATCGATCGAAGAGCCACCACAGTTGGAACTGAAATCGCTACCATCTCACCTCAGGTATGCTTTCTTAGGACCTAACTCAAATTTACCTGTTATTATCTCATCTGGTTTGTTAGATGTGTAGGCAGAACAACTAGTGCAGGTATTAATATAATGCAAAACTGCAATTGGTTGGACCATTGCATACATTAACGGTATTAGCATGGCCTTCTGTATGCATAAGATTTTACTGGAAGATAGCCACAAACCTTCCAGAGAACATCAAAGAAGGCTGAACCCTAACATGAAAGAAGTCGTGAAAAAGGAGGTGATAAAGTGGTTAGATGCGGGAATCATTTTCCCCATCTCCGACAGCAATTGGGTTAGCCCAATTCAATGTGTACCAAAGAAAGGTGGAATGAGTGTTGTGCACAACGAGAACAACTAGCTGATCTCAACAAGAATAGTTACGGGATGACGAATTTGTATGGACTACAGAAGATTGAACAAGGCCACCCAAAAAGTCCATATTCCCATGCCGTTCATTGATCAGATGTTAGATAGATTGGCTGGGAGGTCCCACTTCTACTTTCTGGATGGATACTCGGGGTATAATCAGATCTCTATTTCCTCGGAAGATATAGAGAAAACATCATTCACCTGTCAATATGGCGTCTGCGCTTTCCGGAGAATGTCGTTCGGCCTATGCAATGCACCTGCCACCTTTCAAAGGTGCATGATGGCCATCTTCACAGATATGTCAGAAGACATAATGGGAGTCTTCATGGATTATTGTTCAGTGGTGGGAGACTCGTTCGATGATTGCCTTAAGAATCTAAAAATAGTGCTGAAAAGATGTGTTGAGACTAATCTGGTGCTCAACTGGAAAAGTGCCATTTCATGGTACAGGAATGTATAGTCTTGGGGCACCTAGTGTCAAGTAAGGTCACTGAGGTGGATCGTGCAAAGGTTGATGTGATAGAAAAGTTACCACCACACACTTCTGTTAAAGCAATAAGAAGTTTCCTTGGCCACGCCGATTTCTACAGACGGTTTATAAAAGATTTCTCCAAAATTGTTAACCCCTTGTGTAAACTGCTTGAAAAAGATCACCCTATTGTGTTTTCTGATGACTGCAGGGTAGCGTTTGAGGATTTGAAGAAGAAACTGGTGACTGCACCAGTCATACTGGCCCCCGATTGGGGGCAACCTTTCGAGCTGATGTGTGATGCAAACGACTATATTGTGGGAGCAGTTCTTGGATAAGGGAAAGATAAATTCATTCATCTGATCTACTATGCAAGTAGAACCTTGAGCGGTGCCCAACTGAATTACACAGTGACAGAGAAAGAGATGCTAGCTGTGGTGTTTGCATTTGATAAATTCAGGTCATACCTGATAGGCTCGAAGGTAATTGTATATACTGACCATGCTGCCCTCAGGTACCTAATTGGGAAAAAGGAGTCAAAGCCGCACTTAATTCGATGGGTGCTACTACTACAAGAGTTCGACTTAGAACAGAAAACCAAGTTGCTGATCATTTTTCCAGGCTTGAAGGAGCGGAAAAGAAGGTTGATGTAGAAGAGATCATGGTGACTTTCCCATATGAACAACTTTTAGCTACGAGCCTTGAGGCTACACCATGGTATGCAGATATTGCAAATTACCTGATTGTTCCCTATGACTTGTCTTCTGTGCAAAAGAAAAAGTTTTTTCGTGATTGTCGCATGTATTTCTGGGATTAACCATATTTGTTTAAGATTTGTCTTGATAACATGATCCGGAGATGCATTACCGAGATAGATCAATCTTCTGTTTTGCAAGAATGTCATGCTTCACCGTATGGAGGTCATTTTGGAGGTGTAAGGACAATTGCTAAAGTGTTAGAGTCAGGTTTTTATTGGCCAACATTGTTTAAAGATGCACAGTTCTGGGTGAAAAGTTGTGATGAGTCCAAACGAATGGGGAATATTTCATATTGACATGAGATGCCCATGAGCCCAATTCAAGAGGTGGAAGTATTCGATGTATGGGGAATCGATTTTATGGTACCATTTGTCAGCTCATATAATAACAAGTACATACTTCTAGCGGTGGATTATGTCTAGATATGGGTAGAAGCCGTGGCACTTCCAACAAATGATGCGAAGGCAGTTATTGGTTTCCAGAAAAAAAATATCTTCACCCGGTTTGGTACTCCAAGAACGATCATCAGTGATGGGGGCAACCTTCTGCAACCGAGCCTTTGCAAAGTTGTTGGATAAATATGGCGTTCACCATAAAGTTGCTACTCCGTATCACCCACAAACAAGTGGTCAAGTAGAGGTATCAAACAAAGAAATCAAGAGTATTTCGACCAAAACTGTAAATGCTACTCAGAATGATTGGGCGAGAAAATTAGATGATGCACTATGGGCTTACCGCATTGCATTCAAAACTCCGATTGGTATGTCACCATATAAATTGGTGTTTGGAAAGTCATGCCACTTACCGGTGGAGTTAGATCATAGAGTCTTCGGGGCATTACGACAATTAAATCTGGACTTGGAGGCCGCTGGAACTAGTAGAGTCACAGAGCTACATGAACTTGACGAGTTCCGTTACCATGCTTTTGAGAGTACAAGGTTATATAAGGAAAGAATGAAACTGGTGCATGACAAAAACATTCTTGAGCGAAATTTTAAACCGGGAGATGTGGTATTATTATTCAATTCGAGATTGCGGTTTTTTCCAGCAAAATTGAAGTCAAGATGGTCAGGACCATTTTGTGTGCTAGAGATTCATCCCACCGGAGCCGTAGATATTGCACAAAAGATGGCTCTCGCAAGTTTAGAGTCAATGGTCACAGGTTGAAACATTACTTGGGCATGGATGAGAACGAAAGTAGTATCGGTGATTCATTTGCAAGAGCCAAAAATGTTGATCGAGCCTTAAGTTCGATTACCTGCGTCATTCCGCGATATTAAATCAGGCGCTTCATGGGAGGCGACCTATTATAATGTTGTATTCGTCATGCCGTGACATTAACTAAGGTGCTCATTGGGAGGAAACCCAATTCGTAGTCGATTTTTAGCGTAACTAGAATTTTTGTTTGTTTGTATGCAATAAAATGTTTTGTAGGAAGTACCAATGGATCATGCACTGGACCTCGTGGCGCCAGGTCCCCAGCGCGCTTGGCCAGGCCGAAAGCCTCGCGTCGCCAGGTCCCCAGCGCGCTTGGCCAGGCCGAAAGCCTCGCGTCGCCAGGTCTGTTTCTTGCATGGAAACTCGCTTCGCATGGTGTATAGTGAGGTGCATCTAGCGAAAAGTCTCGCGTCACTCCGCACCCCGCAACTCGCGTTGGAGCTCACCTCACGAGTGGGAAAGCGAGCCAGTAGCCTCGCGTTGCTAGGTAAGTATTTTTTTGGTTTTCTTTAATTTCTTTTGTTTTGTTTCTTTTAACCCCCTCCCTTAAAACCTAAACTAAACACCTCAAACATCACTCATAACAATCTCACACACTCACACCTCAAGAACACACTGTCAAAACCCTCTCCCTCACAAACCCGTTGAAGACAAGCATTCTTTTGCTCCTTCCTTCACGTGCAACATCAATTCAAGGGCAATACCTCCTCCTAAACATCTAAGGTATGGTTTCTAACTCCATTCTTTGACAATTTCGAATTGGGTGAATGCATGAAATTGGATAAATTTTTGGGGTTTTTCTTCATAGTAACAATATGTTTGTATGTCCCAAACCCATGAACCCCATAGGAATGGTGTTGTTATTGTGTGAAAAAGTGATAGCACAGAATTCCCAAGCCGATTTGGAAGGGTGAGGCAATCCCTCATCCCTACAAGCACTCCCATGGCACTAGTGCATGCAAAGTGTTTGTCAAAATTCCTCAAAGGCATTCTTTGTCCCCATTGAAGCCCCAGTCTCCGGGATTGTAATACTAGTGCTATGTCGTCGTGCACCACTTTACAATTTTAAGTGTAGGGTGGCTCACCGATAGCCTGATGCTTCGAAATTGGAGGAAACATCTTTGTGTCATTGCTTGATTCTCATGCTAATAAAAAATGAGGTGAAGTCTGAGTAACCTCGAAAACTGTTGAACATCATGTGATGAACTCTTAAGTGTGGGGTCGCAAGACCATGTTTTGAAATGTTGCAATGCGTCTTAAGCTGATTAATTATCACTTGTGTAGGTACGAACATGCCTTCAAGGAAGGACACCGGTAAAGGCAAGGGCACATCCACTGCCCCGTCCAAGGCTAAGGCTCCCTCCGCACCTCCACCGAAGAAGAAAAAAAGGGGGAATCCACTTCAAGTCAGGTTGAAGGACTGTAAGCAGTGGTAGCTATAGCAGCCACGCGCCCACAACCTCAAGGACAACGGGAGTTTGTAATCAAGAGCCCCCATATGTTAAGGACTGGTACAAGCATTGTCGGCCGAGACATATACATCCGGAATCTACTATTCATGAGTGTCACTTACAAGTCAAGTACCAAGAAATCTGGAGAGGTATTAATGATTTGGGGTTGAGTTATGTGTTCAAAAATACCGGGGATGTCAATGTCAATCTGATTCGGGAATTTTATGTCGGTTTTGATCCAAAGGATCCTGAGCAACTGGTGCCTATTTGGGGAAGGTTGATCGATTTTTCAGCCTTGGAAATATGCAATTTCTTAGGTGCTCCAAATGTTCCTCGGTAACCCTTGGACAATTTCATCGCCCTTCCTACATATCGAGATATGAGACACACTCTTTGTGGTGTCAATTCTATGGAGGCTTGGGTTCGGGACAAGAAAACCAATCGTCATAGGAAATTCCCTAAGAAGAAAATGAGGGTAGAGGTTCAAGTATGGCTGAAATTGATTAATACACGGCTCCTACATTGTAATCATGACACTCTTATTAGCCGTGAGATGACGAATGTGTTATATTTCCTCATGACTGGCCAGAGGATAAATGTGGGCCACTTGATCTGCTGCCAGATGTCTCTAGTGAGAACTAGTAAGAGAATTGATCGAATGCCCTTTGCAAATATGTTAACTCAGTACTTGAGACAATAAGAGGTTGAAGAGGAGGCATCTTTCAATCACATCATCGCTCAGCCCCTACGACTAATGGACATTACAAGCGTCCGGGTTAAGGAGGAGAATTCTATGCCATCAATGACAGGTGTCGAGCGTAATGCTCGTGATGACAACTTTATGGCCCATTTATATGGGATGATGGATTTGCAGCTTCGGATTGGGGGACAACCGGCCACTATAGAGGAGAGGGCCATCTTGGAGGAGCGTTTCCTGCTCAATGCTCATGCTCAGCAGCTGGTTGGGCTGGTGATGGCTACAGACTCCTAGAGGATGAGGATGTCAACACACCAGAGCAGTTCGAGGCCGAGCCGGAGCAGTCAGATGATGATGATGATGATGATGAGGAAGCGGAAAATGAGGAGTGGGAAGACTTCGAGGATGAGGGTGATGACGAGGCTTGATCAGAAAGTTTTCATACACCCTACTCGTTTTTTCTTGTTTTGTCAGTTTGTGTATGCATTGAGGACATTGCATGAAATAAGGGTGGGGTGGTAACTTGTAAATATTAGTCTTGTTTTAGTTAGTGTCATCTTAGCCTTTTAGGAAAAAACATGATGAAAAAATGTGTAGTGTCGTCTTAGTTTTTGAAAAAAAAAGTAGAAAAATTGGAATCTTCCCGACGAAGGATCTCCTAGACAATTTTCTTGAGGGAATTAAGTCCAAAGAGAAAAAAATTTCTTTGTAGGTAGTGTAGTAATTCCCCCTTGGTTTTTGTTTGTGCCACAATTCTTTTCCAAGGATTTTAGTTGAACCGGGTGTAGTTAGTTGTAATTTTTAGGAATAGAAACCACTATGCTTGTCATCTACCCGAAAAGATAAGATATGTGTTATTGTGGATTGTGGGTTAACGAGTTTTTCCAATTAAAGTGACAAATTTGAGTAGGGATTATTTTATTTACAGAGTCACCACTTGGAATTGATTTTTGGGTGTTCCAAGTCACCTTTTATTTGAATCCCTAGTCAAAGGAAGATTTGACTATTTTATTATTGGTCTGAAAAAACAAATTCCGAGTAAGGAATTCTGTTGATCGGGGAGAAGGTGTAAGGCATTCCCCGAGCCCCGTGGTTCTAACATGGTCGCTTTATTGACTGCATTTGGCTTTAGATTAATTTTAAATAAACTATGCTTTATTTGATTTTCATGTTTGCCTATGTCCGCCTTTATTGTTGATGACTTCATTGATCTCAAACTAGGGCGAGTATCCCCGACCCTAACTTACACTAACCAAGATGAGTATCCCCGACCTTAGTTCGTGCGTCGTACCTAAAAGAGCCTGCTTGAAGTTAATTAAATAACAAAGTTTTAATTTATTTGAAAGAATTGAAACAAGATGTGTCCTCACGACCTAGACATTTTATTATGTCTTTATTCCGAAGCGGGTCTTCCCGATATTGGTTAAGACAAAATAATTTATCTTCAAGCCTAAAATATTTGTGATCGAGTGATAAATTTACTTTAACTATAAAAAGAATCTCCTCTTTTTTTAATAAGTAATTACTACAAAAGAGTCAAATTTTAAGAGTTAGTTTGACTAAACTAATAGTTAATGATTAACTCCAACTATGGTATTATGGGCAATGCGATGTTTATTGGTTGCTACATATGTGTTGGGCTAGCAGCCTCAACCCATTGATTGTCATTGGGCCAACTATTATTTAATAAAAATGAATCAACTTCCTGTTAAAGGGGATGTGCTAGCTTGCCTTGAACGAGAATGGGCCAGCAAGTCAGCTCATTGGGCCCTTGTTCTTGGTGGCCCAATCCTATTAAGTTCAAACATTCAACTAACGACCCTAATCTCAACAACTGACCAAGAAACCCGTGCTGTTTGTGTATCTTAAGTAAACTTCAACTTTCACAAAGCCTAAAAAACTATACTAAAAGAGCCAACAACATAAGTATGAAAGTCAAGAAAGAAACAAATATTTACTGCTATAGTAGAGTAATAAAATGGAATATCAAAGGACTTTTGAAAATATACTTCCAATAAAACTTCCAACAAAGGGAAGGGTAAAGAACCTACACCAAACATGGTTCTTTTTTACATACAAAAAGACCAACACATTCTGTCCATTTACAAAAATCTTCATTAAGCTTTGACATTTTCCTTTTCTACAACATGATCAAGATCGTCATGAAATATTACTCAAAGTCGAACAGGGAAATCCTATGAAGCCAAAAATAAAAAAATAAAAAAAAATAACAAAGTCAAATATTTAACATTATGATCCCAAGCGTGATTTCAAGATTGTAATCTCAACATCCATCCATATTGCAAATTTCCTTGAAGATGCTTCAAATAAATCTAAACATGTTCAAATCTTCACCAATTGCTATTAAAAATCTGCATTACTAAGGATGAAGAATTACCTGAAATGTTGAAATACAGCAGTACAATAGCAGAAATTTAACAACAGAGACAGCAGGAAAAGCAAGGAGAAATAGCAGCCAAAACGGAACAGCAACAGCCTTAAAGAGACAGTGGAAACCAGGCAGTAATGAAAACCCAGAAACGAAGCAACTTTCGAAGGAGAAAGAAACTAAAAAACGACTTCAAGAACTATGTATATCTTGGAAGATTTTTTAATCTCCGGAAAACCACTCAAAGTTCTCAAGCTTTAAGTTCTTTTAGAGTGTAAAGATGTCCTCTAAGTGTCATAGAGTGCCTGTTTTAGTGTGAAAGAATGACCTCCTTATGTAGGAAAAATAGGTCCTTTTGGACAGATTTTGGTTCACCAAAAATCTATCCAAAAAGACTAAGTTTTGTGTCTCACACCCCTTTTCTAACCCCCAAAAAGATGCATATGTTGTGAATTGTGAGTCAAAGAGTTTTTCCAATTAAAGTGATAAACTTGAATAGGGATTATTTTATTTACAGAGTCGCCACTTGAAATTGATTTCAGGTGTTCCAAGTCACCTTTTATTTGAATCCCTATTTTATTTTTTTTTATTTTTTTTTAATACCATAGCGGCACTTGATGAGTGCCCGCGCTCTTCCACTAGGCATGCGCCTAGGGCTAGTTTTATTAATAATAAAAATCAAAATAAGCACCACATAGGAATAGTACAAATAAGGGGGACAATAGCACCAGTAGTGTCGCTTTTATGCCTTGGCTATATAATCACTCCTCTGCACTTCACATTGCCTTATGATGGCATCCTCATGTAGAGGATCATGGTGTAGCTGCCGGCAAAGTCTCACGAGGGCATATAATCTCATAGCCGTATGGATATTTTTCCAAAGGCATAGGACATGAGCAACCACATACTGGGCTTAACCTTACCTTACTAATCCTATTGAGGTGTAAAATAACCTCACCTACTAACAAGCATGTAAAAAGTAAGAGCTAGAAAGCACTAAATATTGTATGATCATCACAAAGTTTATAACATACTCTGTGATGATATTACAAATGACTATGCTAATAAAATGGTAGAATAAGATGTAGTAGTAATTTGAGTCTTGTCCCTTCTTCTTCAAGCTTGTGAGTTCTTCAACTTGTTGTTCCTTGCTTTCCCCTTCAACAATCTTCAAAAATTCTTCAAACTTCATCATTGCTTTTTGGACCTATTTGATCTTGTGGAGGTGGTAGGGGCAGCCCCCCCCTCCTTTTTGTTTTGCGACTCTCATTGGAAATTTTCTAGTGACAACTTCTTGTGTGACCTTGCCATCCCAACTGTGTTGCCTCTCGTGTACCTTTTTCTTACTTCTATTCGATCCACTTCTAAGATGTCTTGGTGAGAGATCTCCTTCCCTAGCTACATTATCAAAGCTTGCATCTAGGAGTTCTTGCTCTTCCCCTTCTTCATAAAAATCATGCTCCATATCCACACCAAAAGCTTGAGTAGGATTAAATCCGGACACTAAAGTACCTGCCTCATGACTCTTGGCCACTATTCCAATAGATTTAGAGATAGTAGCTACTGCCTTCTTATCAAGAGAATTCAAAGTATCCCTATCATGAGTAACAAGAGCATGGAAGATATTTGTAGGAGTCAAATTGTACCTTGTAACGGGCGAACTTGTACTTTCCATGTTTCCTGTAGATAGAGCCTTAGTATTAGGGTCATTTTTAATGTAGCTGCTACAATTTGCTGCTGCCCGGAAGGTATAAAAGCAGGATCATTCGGACTTAATTCTCTTTTCTTTGGTCTACTATCCGTAGAATTAGAAACCTCCTCGCTTTGCACCTTTGCTGCCTCGTCCTTTGATGGAGGAGTTGCTGAAAATTGAGTTGCCTCATTGTCACTCTCATCTTGGATGCTATCTGCATAATCTTCTTCCTCCTCTACAACTTGCTCAGCCCAAGTCTTGCGATTAACAACAATTGCATTTGTCGCACCTAGTTGGTCCTTAGAACTAGTCTTTTCATTTGTAGAATTTGATTGTGAAGGTGACGCCATATCTTTCTCAGACATGTTGATTATTTCCTGTAGATATTAATTGCTGCCCCGAGTCACCTCCTTTCTCACCAAAATACTCTATCGATTGGGAAGGAACCTCATGAACCGAGGTATTCAAAGTAACCAATGGAACCTTGATCATTGGAGTAGTATGCATCAACATTGCTGCCTGGGAGTCCTTTATCATTTTAGCTAATTTCGGATTGGATATATGTAGTGTTGGTGTTGTTTCAGCAGCTACATGGACAGTCACTGCCTTTTGTTCATCGACAGGGATCAAGTCCCTTGAACTGTCTGATCGCGCACCAGAAGATTTGGACTGTTGCTGCTCTTTTACACTGCCTGGAGTCTTAGGCTGCCTAGTATTTGATGTTGCATTTCGATCAACCTGCTGCTGGACAATCCTAGCATCAACCAACACAGGTTCATTCTCCAAAACACCAAAAGAATTAGCAACAGTAATGTTCTTTGAACCATTAACCTGATTTTTATGCACTGGAATATTCTTCTTGTTAGGTGAAGATTGTGCGTGATTCACCACTGATCAACCACTCGTTTTTGATCGAGCTTGAGGATCAGATTTTTGATCCTTAAATGCTGATTGTTTAACACCTGGAGACTTTCTTTTGCTAGGTGATCGATTGTCATGCGACCAGCCTCGATCTTTTGCTTGGTCATCTGCAATTTTTTGCGACTGCTCAGCTTGTTTCTGTGCCTTAACACCTGAATCAGTTGCATTAACTGAAACATTCACACCTTTAACACCTTGCCCCTCAACGTGCACATCAGTAGCTTTCAAACCTGCTGGTTTATCAACTTCAAGAGCAGCGGTAGATTTAACAACTGCTGTTTTTTCAACCTTTTCAAGTGTAGCAGTATTAGCTTGATCTCCCCCCCTATTTAAAGTTGTATGATTTTGTAAAGCTGGTCCCACCGCCTGGTAAATCCTTGCCAAAGCTGTAGCAGCTGGGATGTCCTTAGGAAGTTTGGATTTGTCAGCAATTTTCTCTTGATCCTTACTCATCTGCACAGAGTTTTTAGCAGCAATCTTACCAGTGTTACCTCCATGATCAGCAGCATGCCTTAATTTTTTTGAATCCAAAATTTGTCTCAAATCTCCTTGAAATATTTCTCAAAACAGTTTCAACATCACGATCATCCAACTGGTTTTCTTTTTGAACCTTCTTCAAAAGCAAACGACACACCTATTCCTCGTGCCCTTGGTGTGCAAACATTACAGTACGCAGGTAAGTTATCATAAACTATTTCCTGGAAGAACTCGGACACTTTTCCAGTTTTATTTTCGACATGGCGCAATCTTATTCTCTGCGGCAGGTTATCTAAGAGGTCAAGAATTACCTTAACCCTAGCAGTGCTAGGTCTTGAACGAGTTTGAGTAGCTTTATCAATAGCAATTGGAGTGCCTACTACTGAAGCTATAGATAACAAAGCCCTCTTCGCAAACAAATCTGGCGCAAGGTTTGGTAATGATATCCACACCGCAGCCTTGGTCGTTTCTTCCTTTGGGTTGAATCAAATAGACCATGGGAACACCCTATATTGATGTTCATCTCCTTTGCGCGTAAAATAGTTTATTGCTCGCGATAACGACATCACGAAATCCTCAAATTGATCAAACCTGATCAGTAACTGCCTTGGCGCTAACCATCCAGTTAAAACATGGCCCTTAACTCCAAGAAGTTTAGGCAGAAGTGATCGAAGTTCCTGCAAGGCTGGTGCGTGAGCAGTTAGTTTTACCACAATTGCCTGATGCAAACCTTCTTCTCTCGCAAATTGTTGCCGCTCCTCCATGTCAAAGCAAATCGTTGGTTCTCCATGAATAAACTCAATCGGTTTTAGTTGTGTTTGATTCAAAACACCTCCTGGTTTGGCTTGGTTAAGACGTGCAGCATATGAAGATGGATTAGTAGGATTTGTAGTATTTTCTTTAGGGTTTATACATGTCTCTCCCACAGCCAAAGGCTGGGGAGAGGTGGGCGCAGCCATGGCTGCCTCAATTCTCCATAAAATCGCCCGAGGAAGAGGAGAGAGCAGCATTTGGGTTTTTCCACATTTGAATCCCTATTCAAACGAAGATTTGAATCTTTTATTATTGGTATTTAAAAATAAAGTTCGGGTAACGAATTCTTTTAACCGGAGAGAAGGTGAAAGGCATTCCCGAGTTCCGTGATTCTAGCACGGTCGCTTTATTGACTTAAACATGACTTCAACTAATTTTGGACCAACTGTGATTTATAAGATTTTCATGTTTTACCTATCCACTTTTATATCTTGATTATTAGAAAAAATAAGGAATATAATAAGATGTCATAATCACACTACGCAAGCGAATGCGTGATCGAGACGAAATTTATTGAATTTTGTCATAACCACGCTACACAAGTGAATGCGCAGTCATGACAAGGATTATTAGTACGTTATTACTTTTGAAAAAAAAAAAACTACTACATTCGAAGAAAATAAATTTTGAAAATTTCTAAAAGTTACTATCGCGTTACGCAAGCGAATCCGCAAGTATAGGGATTAATTAAATTAAAAATTAACTAAGACTATTGGATATGAGATGAGATTATTGAATTAATTTAATGAAAATAATATCACGCTACGCAAGTCTGTGAGCGCGCCTACTAATTGCCTAACATAATTATTAACGAGACTAAGTTGTAAAGTTATTTTAATTAAAAAATCTGATTTTTATTGAGATTATTTGACTAAAATAAAAAATCATTGATTTAAAAGGGAATGAGCCAACCATTTGAGTATCAAAATTGCTGGCCCTTTTTTAACATGCTTTGGCATTGGGTCAGCCCTTGCTTATTAAAAAAAAATGAGCCAGATTTGTTATCTGCGAAAATGGGCCAACAAGTTAATTCATTTGGCCCTTTATTCTTGTTAGCCCAATCTTATTAAGTACTAAACTAATACATTCTGCCCACTTTTAAATTTTTCATCAAGTCTTTAATAACTTTTCTTTTTCTACAACATGATCAAGATTCTCATAAAATACTACTTAAAGGTTAACAGAGAAATACTAAGAGGCAATAAATAAATAAAGCAAAAAAAAGTCGTGAATTTAATATTATGATCCAAAGCTTGATTTCAAGATTGAACCTCATTCATCCGTACAGTAAATTTTCTGGCATATGCTTCAAGTAATCTAAACATGCTCAATCCTCATCAATTGCTATTAAAAAAATATGCATTACACAGTTTAAAGGTTACCCGGGTCGCAGAAAATAAATATAGCAGTAAAGAATAAGAGCTCAACAACAGAAAGAAACAGAGAACAACAACAAAATCAGCAGAAATCCAGCAATAAATTGTGTTTAAACAGCCCGAAAACTTTAGAGAAGAGCCCAAAACTAACTCTAAAAAAGACTTCTACTTTTCTAAAAGTTTGCACTCTAAGATTCACTCACAGAGCGTAGAAATTTTCAGCTTACTAAAGTATTCAGTTGCTCATTTTTTGTTCAAAGATATGTCTGTTCAAGCAACTCTAAAGATGTATAGAAGTGTAAGATAGTGTGTGTGAAGATGTGTCTTTTTTAGAGTCCAAGATGTGTAGAAGATGAGGGAAGAAACCCTCTTTATATAGGAGAAGAAAGCATTTTGGGACAGATTTTGTTTAGCCAAAAATCTGTCCAAAACCAGAATTTTGGCCAATGAACAGTTTTCCTTACCAACTGTGGATAGAATTTTGGAGTATTGTACTCCAAAATAGTCCGCAACAGTGAAAGCAACCAAATACAGACCCCTACACTCAATTACCCTCCCTTTCTTTACCTTTCCCCTTAATCCCCTCAAACCAAATTCAAAGCTAACTAGTCCACAAAGAGAAACTAGATTCATTCTTTTTCAAACGACTAGGAACTCGAACAAGATCAATTAAGAGTCAACTAGTACGGATCATCAAGACTTAATCATATAACTACTTATACTAAACAACTACTTCAAACTTAAACAAGTTAATTTGGACTAACACTGAACCTACACAAACTATTAAATCAAACTAAAACATGACATCAAAACAACCCGAGACTGCGATCCGATAGGTGATTCAAGCCTAACGAGCGACTAAACATCATCACCAAATAACAAATATACTAATATAAGCAAAATTGAATCATTGATTATCGGAAACTAAACTTTAATCATAAGAACTATCGAAATAAAAAATTAAAGGAGCATAAAATGACGGATTTAAGATTTCAGTCAAGCGACTACCAATACCAATGATCAGAGACGGAAAAGAAGCAAGACGATTAGGCACAACATGTATTAACGGTGACATATTTCCAAAATCGATTAACTTAAACAAAGGCGAAATTAGAAATTAGACTAAACATGAAGGTTAAACAAAAACAATATAAACAAAATTTAATCTACAAAAAATCTATAAACAAATGACACAAAAAACAGAAAAATCAAAACTTTAGAGTAAAGGATAAGGGTTCAAGGTTTATACCAAGTTCCGGGCTTTCGACGTCGAATCGAGAAATGAGATGATGCCGAGGATGCCAATTGGTGGTTGTCCTACCCCGAGGCGCATGTTTCTTTTTTGGAAGATGCTAAACCAATAGATTCCGGCATCTTGCCAAAAGGAAACAATTAACTTTGGTCGAAAAAGAAAAGGAAGAAGAAACAACAAAAAAAAAATAGAGAAGCAGCGGCGATGGAGGCGGCGGGCAGTGGGGTAGCCGTCGGGGCACATTTTTTGGGGTGAGATTGTAGGGAAAGTATAGATCTCTTTGAGATCTACACGTTTATATAGGTCTTGTGGGGATGTGGTGGCTGGTTTGCCATGAAATCGAAGAGGGAAATAAGAGGCGGCTATCTAGGGTTTCGATTTCACGAAATTTAGAGGGTTTTTTGAAGATTTGGGGCTCGGATTAGGAGAGAGGGTAAAGAGAGGAAGACATTGGTATATGTTGGGTGGTGTTTTGTGGCGGCTGACCGGTGGATATGGGTGGCGGCGGATAGGTCTTGAGAAAGAGAGGAGAGAGTGAGAAGAGAGAAGAAGAAGAATGGAAATAAGGGGAAATGGGGCAAAATTTTGGGGAATTAGGGGTTTAAATACCTGAGTGGGAGATTAATCTTGAGCCGTTGGATCAAGTGGGAATGGATGGGTAAGATTGAGTCTTGGTTTCACTTAATGAAATGATGTAGTTTCATCATGAAACTATGCCGTTTTGAACCAAGTCTTGGCCAACCATCAATTGGACTGGGTCGACCGAATTGGGCTAAAAAGTTGGGCCTAATTTATGCATAACTCAACTAAAATGGGCATTAATCCAATTCCTTAAAACACCTTAACAAATTAATTAATAATCTAATGCTAAAGTCTATAATCACACACAATAAACCTAGAGAGAAAAAAATATAGGAGAAATAGAAAGAGCAAAAAGTAGATATCTACAGCTGCCCCTCTTTGCTCGAGAACATGAAAAGTTTTCGTGCAAAGAAAGTGAATGGCATAGCTAATTTTGCTCGTGTATCACTCCAAATGAAAGCATTTTTGAAAAATGTGACCGAACCTTGCTTCGAGGTTGCCTACATATCCTTGGCTATAAAGGAATCATATTAGTGTAGTTCTGGGAAAATTTGGTAGTTGGGACTACCGGACACTGGATTTAAAATTGTTGTTGTTGTTGTTGTTGTTGTTGTTACTGTTACTTGCTACTTACATTAAAGGAAAAGAGAAGAGAACTACATATGTCAGCAAACTAAGAGTTACAAAATTCCTATCTATGTGCCTTCTGGAGTCAAATCTTGATTCTTGACTTGCTCGCTTGTGTCGACCTTAGATTGGATCTTGATGCTCTTTGAAGAAAATATTATGACTCAATCTCGATTGCTTGTTTTCTGGATCAAAATTTGAGAAGATGAATCTTGAGAAGCTGGGTTACTGACACATTGTCAAGGCTAACTACAATTATCTTGTGATCGGAAGACTTCTTTCTTCTTATGAGACACTGAAACCGCAAACTTTAACCTCTTGTGCTCTATGGCGGGGCCTGTAAATCCATCAAAGACGAACAAAACGAACAAAATTTTTCTGCCCCAGTTTAGACTAGGAAATTTTGTGAGTTATCAGAGAAATCTATTAACTATCTGATTTATTGAAAGGCACACAGAAACAGTAGTATAAACAAACTAAAAGAGATAAAATTTATAACGAGGGATTGTGTACCTTACATTACCAAAAGGATAGGTAACCAAGGGTTGGTACCCTGTATTACTGAAAGAAAATGTAACCAGGGGTTGGTACCCTGTATTACTGAAATGAATGTAACTAGGGGTCGGTACCCTGTATTACTGAAAGAAATGTAACCAGGGGTTGGTACCCTGTATTATTAGGAAGGAATATAATCAGAGGTTGGTACCCTGTATTACTGGAAGGAATGTAACTAGGGGTTGGTACCCTGTATTACTGGAAGGAAAGTAACTAGGGGTTGACGCCCTGTATCACTAGGAAGGAATGTAACCAAGGGTTGGTACCCTGTATTACTAAAAAAAATGTAACCAGGAGTTGGTACCATGTATTACTGCAAACGAATGTAACCAGGGGTTGACACCCTGTATTATTGAAAGGAAAGTAACTAGGGGTTGACACCTTGTATCACTAGGAAGGAATGTAACCAGGGGTTGGTATCCTGTATTACTGATAAAGTGTTGAATCCCTCTAGGTGAAAAGTATCTACTTGAGTTAAGCTAAGTAAAACATCCTGAGTGAAGAGTACTTCTACCCGGAACTATGAGCTGGATCCCTCTAGGTGAAAAGGTTCTACCTGATTTAAGCTACGTGAAACATCTTGAGTGAAGAGTACTTCTACCCGGAACTATGAGCTGGATCCCTCTAGGTGAAAAGGTTCTACCTGATTTAAGCTACGTGAAACATCTTGAGTGAAGAGTACTTCTACTCGGAATTATGAGCTGGATCCCCTTAGGGGTTGGTACCCTGTATTAATGGAAAGGAATGTAACCAGGGGTTGGCACCCTTTATTACTGAAATGGAAAGTAAGCAGGGGTTGGCGCCCTGTATCACTGAAAGGAATGTAATTAGAGGTTGGTACCCTGTATTACTAGGAAGGAATGTAATCAGGGGTTGGTACCCTGTATTACTGGAATGAATGTAATCAGGGGTTGGTACCCTGTATTACTAGAAGGAAAGTAACCAGGGGTTGACGCCCTGTATCACTAGGAAGGAATGTAACCAGGGGTTGGTACCCTGTATTACTGGAAAGGAATGTAACCAGGGACTGGCACCCTGTATTACTAAAGAAAATCATAACCAGGGGTTGCACCCTGTATTACTGAATAGGAATGTAACCAGGGGTTGGTACCATGTATTACTAAAAGGTTTGTAACAGGGGTTGGCACCCTGTATTACTGAGAATGAATGCAACCAGGGGTTGGTACCCTGTATTACTGATAAAGTGCTAAATCCCTCTAGGTGAAAAGTATCTACCTGAGTTAATCTACGTAAAACATCCTGAGTGGAGAGTACTTCTACCTGGAACTATGAGCTGGATCCCTCTAGGTGAAAAGGTTCTACCTAAGTTAAGCTACGTGAAACATCTTGAGTGAAGAGTACTTCTACCCGGAATTATGAGATGGATCCCCCTAGGCGGAATTTCTACCTGAGTTAAGATACGTAAAACACCCCGAGTTAAGAGTACTTCTACCCGGACTATGAGTTGGATCTCCCTAGGTGAAAAGGTTCTACCTGAGTTAAGCTACGTGAGACATCCTGAGTGAAGAGTACTTCTACCCGGAATTATAAGATGGATCCCCCTAGGCGGAATGGTTCTAATTGAGTTAAGTTACGTAAAACAACCTGAGCGAAGAGTACTTCTACCCGGTACTATGAGCTGGATCCCCCTAGGCAAAATGGTTCTACCTGAGTTAAGCTAAGTAAAACAACCTGAGCGAAGAGAACTTCTACCCGGGACTACGAGCTGGATCCTTCTAGGCGAAATGGTTCTACCTGAGTTAAGCTATGTAAAACAACCTAAGCGCAGAGTACTTCTACCCGAGACTACGAGCTGGATACCCCTAGGCGAAATGATTCTACCTGAGTTAAGCTACGAGAATGGGAGATATGGACAGTAGTGATGCATGCTGAAAATAAAAGAAAAATGAAGATTTTAAGGGGCTTACGTTTGGTGACATTGGTCCTTTGAGAATCTCCATTCCGCACTTCTTTGTTCCTGCTTCAAACAAAGAAATTTTTTTGAGTTTTCAAAGTGGTGGTTGGTTTGTGTCCTTGATGCCCTGCTGTAGTTTGAATTCACGGCAACTCTGCTGCTGAAGAGCTGATTTTATCAGTGTGGTACCGAGGAGATCGGATACTCTATTTTGCATTCTGGAGACCTTGTTTTTCGATGTCACCCCTAATTGTTTCATAATCAGATGTCCATGGTACCGCTAACCCTTGTCCCTGAGGCAAGGCAATTTTTCCCTTTAAAATCAAACTCAGCTGTCTTGCACCCAGTACCAGTTTGTGTCTGTAATGCTTATCAACTTTTCTCATGAAGCAGGTCTCGCCTAGGCGATCTTTTCAGTTTTTTTAGACACTTTGTTTGCCGTATAAAATGAAATCACTGATGGATTCTGTCTTCGTCAATGCCATATAATCCCCAAATTGTGCTCGATATTACGGGGAAACTGTAGCCAATTTTGCAGCCATTTCTTTGCTTCGCTTTTGATGCAAGATTAGACCGAAAGGGACTCAAAGAAAATTATGGGTAAAAATAGAAGAACAATTGAAGGTGATAAAGGACTGTGCTTAAACAAAAGGTGTCCCTTTCGGGGAAAGAATAGGGAGACTTATCTGGAAGTATGTGTCGACTTCAATGAATTATGACATGCATTTTGGACTGGACGCCTAATCCATCTGAGCTGTCTAATTCTCAAAATCCGTCCCAAATGTTCATCTTGAAACTGTCTTGGTTGTGCTCATGTCAGGGTATCGAAGACCCTCATTCGGCTAGTAGTGTCCTTTGCGGGTTTTTGCTAACTGACCTCTCTCATTTCTCTACTCACCGTCGCCTCATGGTGCTCATTTGGGTTTTCACCAATAAGACTCTCTTATTTCTCTGCTCAATGGCGCCTTACAGTGCTTATTCGGGTTTTCACCAATAAGACTCTCTCATTTGTTCTTTTTTTTTTCTTTTTTTAACTGACATACGACATGCGGAAGGTTTCCCAATGACCCTGGCATTGGGACTTCAAATATTTTCAAGGATTGAACAGAAGTTCTTAACAGGGAGAAGGCGAAAAGAACCTTGAACTGAATTACAACTTTTGGAACTGTTTCTACAGAAAAACCGTAAAATAAAACAAACTTCTGCCCCATTTTTGGAGTATTGGGAATATGGATTTTTGTTGTGATGGGACCGAACCCAGGGTAATGCTGCCTAAGTATCCTTTCGGAATCAGGTCGGACGTAGTTCAATGACTTAGAAGATTTGTTGTTTGACTTCTTTTTTTTTTTGTTGCAAGTACACAGGTTCCAAAAAGCGGAAAAAAAGAAGACAAATACAACTCAAAAGGGTTAACATAGTGACACCTATTTGGAATAGCGAGCAATGATAGCCTTCGTCATCTCGATTCTGAGAAAATCATGCGTGAAAGTTCCACTGTGGATATATATCAGACATAATATCTTTTGACTGCATCTGCATTAATAGTCATGTCTGGTACCCGTCCTTCTTCATCTACCAAGTCCAAGGCCCCTTTTGGTAACACTTTCTTGATGATGTAGGGTCATTTCCTATCTGGGGCGAACTTTCCTTTAGCTTCTACTTGGTGTGGAAGAATGCGTTTCAGAACGAGTTGGCCCACCTCGAAGTGCCTTGGACGCACTTTCTTGTTGTAAGCGCGTGCCATTCTTTGCTGGTATAACTGGCCAAAGCACACTGCTGCTAGCCATTTTTCATCAATCAGCATTAGTTTTTCTAATCGGGTCTTTACCCATTCTGTATCTTCTATCTCCGACTCCGCAATGATCCGACGAGAGGGAATTTCGACTTCAGCCGGTATTACAGCTTCTGTTCCATTTACCAACAGACAAGGAGTTGCACCAACAGATGTGCGAGCAGTCGTGCGGTATCCCAAAAGAGCAAAAGACAACTTTTCATGCCATTGTCTGGAACCTTGGATCATCTTCCTAAGAATCTTTTTGATGTTCTTGTTCGCCGCTTCAACGGCTCCATTGGCTTTTGGCCAGTAAGGGGTAGAATGGCGATGCATAATTTTAAATTGCTCGCATACCTCCTTCATCAAATTACTATTTAGATTAGCTGCATTGTCAGTGATAATGGTCTTTGGGATACCAAAATGACAGATGATGTTGGAATGAACAAAGTCTACCACTTCTTTCTTGGTGACTGCTTTGAAAGTGACGGCCTCCATCCACTTGGTGAAGTAATCAATTGCAACCAAAATGAATCTATGCCCATTTGAAGCCTTTGGCTCGATTGGTCCAATAACATCCATTCCCCAAGTAACGAAGGGCCAATGAGAGGACATGGGATGAAACTCCGAAGGTGGTGAGTGAATCAGGTCACCATGAATCTGGCATTGGTGATACTTGTAAACAAAACTGAATCAATCTCGCTCCATAGTAAGCCAATAATACCCCGCCTGCAGAATCTTCTTCGCCAAAACATATCCATTCATGTGAGATCCACATACCCCTGAATGCACTTCACTCATGATCCGCGCAGCTTCTGTGGCGTCTATGCATCTCAACAAGTTCAAATCTGGGGTCCTTTTGTACAAAATTTCTCCATTCAGGAAGAAACCGTCGGCGAGCCGCCTTACAGTTCTTTTTTGATCTGCCTTGGCATGCTCTGGGTATTGCCTTGTTTTCAGGAATCGTTTTATGTCATGATACCATGGTTCACCATCTGGTTCTGTCTCAATAGTATTGCAGTAACCGTGTTGATTCCGAACTTGGATTTCTAATGGATCAATATGAGTGTTACCTGGATAAGGGAGCATCGAGGCTAAGGTAACCAAGGCATCGACTAGCTCGTTATGAAACCTGGGAATGTACCTGAACTCGATGGATTTGAATCTTTTGGTTAGGTCTTTCACACATTGTCTATATGGAATAATCTTGATGTCTCGAGTCTCCCATTCGCCTTGGGCTTGCTGGATAAGCAAATCAGAATCTCCCATAACCAATAGTTCATGCGCATCCAGATCGAGGGACATTTTCAGACCCATGATACAAGCTTCGTATTCTGCCGTATTATTGGTAGTGAAGAAACGAAGTCGGGCTGTTGCAGGGTAATGTTGTCCGATAGGTGAGATGAGGATTGCCCCGATCCCAACTCCTTTAATATTGACAGCCCCATCAAAATACATTTTTCATACATGGCTATTGTCCGGAACTACTTCCTCTATTGAGTTGACCTCTTCGTCTGGGAATTATGTTTCAGTGGCTTGTAATCATCATCAACTGGATTCTTTGCCAAAACATGTGCTTTCATTGCGGTGCGAGTGACATAGAAAATGTCGAACTCTGTGAGCAGAATCTGCCATTTTGTGAACCTGCCAATGGGCATTGAATTTTGAAAGATGTACTTCAAAGGATCCATTCTGGATAGGAGGTAAGTGGTGTAGGCTAGGAGATAATGCCTCAGCTTCTGAGCAACCCAAGTCAAGGCACAACACGTCCTTTCTAAAAGGGTGTACTTAACCTCATAATTGGTGAATTTCTTGCTCAAATAATAGATTACCTGTTCCTTTTTTCCTGTTGCGTCATGTTGCCCTAGAACGCATCCAAAGGATTTATCCATCATCGATAGATATAAAAACAAAGGCCTACCAGGTTCAGGTGGGACCAGTACAGGGGATTTCGACAGATAGTCTTTGATCCTATCAAAAGCTTTTTGGCAATCGTCCGTCCACTTGATAGTATCATCCTTTTTCAGCAACTTAAAGATGGGCTCGCACGTGTTTGTGAGTTGAGCAATGAACCTACTGATGTAGTTCAGGCTCCCAAGCAAACTCATGACTTCCTTTTTTTTCTTCGGGGGTGGCAGATCTCGAATAGATTTTATGTTAGATGGATCCAATTCGATGCCTCTCTGGTTGACTATAAAACCAAGGAGTTTTCCAGATGGAACCCCAAATGCACACTTGGCTGGATTAAGCTTAAGTCCATACCTTCGAAGCCGTTCGAAGAACTTTTTCAAATCGCACACATGATCAGCTTGTGTCTTTGATTTTATGATGACATCATCGAAATATACTTCGATCTCTTTGTGCATCATGTCGTGGAAAATGGTGGTCATGGACCTCATGTAAGTTTCCCCTACATTATTCAAACCGAATGTCATGACCTTGTAACAATAAGTACCCCATGGAGTGGTGAAAGCGGTCTTTTCTGCATCATCCTCATCCATTAGAATCTGGTGGTACCCAGTATAGAAATCAACGAACGACTGTATCTCATGCTTTGCGCAATTATCTACGAGGATGTGGATGTTCGGAAAAGGAAAATTATCCTTTGGACTTGCTTTGTTTAGGTCTTTGTAGTCTACACAGACTTTACTTTTTCCATCCTTCTTTGGCATAGGCACAACATTTGCCACCCAGGTGGTGTATTGGACAACTCTGACCACATTGGCGCTCATTTGTTTCATTATTTCCTCTTTGATTTTATCACTTATGTCTGTTTTAAATTTTTGTTGCTTTTGTTGGACTGGTGGAAAATCAAGATACGTGGGAAGCTTATGAACCACTACTCTGCACTTAAACCCGACATGTCATCATAAGACCAAGCAAACACATCTCTATATTCAAATAAAAGTTGAATCAGTGCATCTCTGGTTTTTTGTTCAGTGTGAATGCTTATCTTTGTTTCTCTAACATCTTCATGACTTCCAATATTAATGGACTCAGTTTCATTGAGGTTGGGTTTGGGATTATTTTCAAATTGTTCCAACTCTCTTGTTATTTCCTCAACAGCCTCATCTTCATCACATTCAACCTCTTGATGCATTATTTCGAAATTAGACAGCTTTTTAAGATCTGGGCATGAATTCCGCATGCATGTCATGTTATTAAAGCCGACATTAACCAAACTAAAATAGAAACAAAATGTCAGGAATTAGGAAAAGGAAAAATTACAAAACTTAATACGACATTAAACTGCATTTCATTGAATTCGAAAGGATAGAAGGGTTAACATCAAAACAAAACAATCATACTGAGATGTTTGGATTACAACCCTGAAAGTAACCCAAAATACAAAGAAGAAGCTACAAAAGCAAACTACCAAGACTCTTTCCTTGTGGGGAAAGGATTTGCTTCCCAATTGTTGAGCGTGGTGTCTAGGCCAATAGTTGCATATCGGCATGACTAATGCCTTCACCAGCCTGGATCATATTCACTTCAGAAAACATCTGGCCGAGTCCATGGCAAATTTCATCAATGTTTTCCTGCGCCGAGGAATGTTGACCTTCTTAGAGTCGTGGCTTGACAAAAGTGTAGAAAATGTGGGGGATAGGTTGTTGCAAGACCCATCCATGACTTTTGCGGTGCTTGGCTTTGTCTTCGTCTCTTGTGTTGGCCTGAAGCCTAAACCAAAAGTGCCCTGGTTACTGAACGGAGAAATGAGCTCCGAAATTCCTTGCAAGGATGCCCCAAGCCTTTTCCTGGCTCATAACCGTGTCTCAGCATAAGTGCAACCACCATTACAGTTGTGGCGGAAAGACGAGGATGCGGAATGGGCTTTCCTTCCTCAACATGGTCCACAACAACCACTTCAAAATCCTGATAGACAATGGACACACACCCTTCCTTGGCCTCAATACAAGGTATTAACGGGTCTTTATAAATGGACGACTCTTCTTCCCTGTGAACAATAATTTCTTGCCTGTCATGTTTGAATTTGAGCATCTGATGCAATGTGGATGGCACAGCTCGGGCCGTATGGATCCATGGCCTTCCAAGAAGAAAGTTATAAGAAGTGTCCATGTCCACTACCTGGAAGACAATTTCAAAGTCAACCGGCCCAATCATCATAGTGAGGTTGATCTCCCTAATAGTATCTCTCGCTGATCCATCAAAAGCCCGGATACGGAAATTGCTGGGTCGGATTCTGTCTGTATCGATCTTCATGATTTGCAAGGTGGAGAGAGGGAATACATCTATGCTTGAGCCTACATCAACCATGAATTGCTTTACGTAGTGCCCCTCACATTTAATAGTCCAGTGTAAAGCCCTATTGTGCCCGGCTCCTTCTTCGGGGAGTTCATCATCAGTAAAGGTGATTCTGTTCACCACAAAAAATTTGTTGGCCATCTTCTCTAACTGATTCACTGTGGTCTTCTCTGAGATATGTGCCTCGTTCAGGATATTGATTAGCACACGAGCATGCTCTTTTGAATGTATGAGCAGAGATAGTAGAAAAATTTGGGAAGGAGTCTTTCTCAACTGGTCAATGATTGAGCAATCCTGAACTTTCATCTTTTTCAAAAACTCTTCTTCCTCTTCTTTAGTGACTGATTTCTTTATTGGCAATTGGCTTTCTCTGATTTGCTTGGCCTTCCTCAACTCTCCAGTTTCCCCCACTTCTTCTATGATTTACTTGCCTTTGTAGGTCATCACAGTTTTGTTGTAGTTCCAAGGATTTTCGTGTTTGTCACAGGGGGTTGCACGGCAGAATTGATTATTATCGGCTCTGTTATACCCTTCATACTCCCTCTGTTATACCCTTCATACTCCCCTGATTCTTCTTTGTGTTGGTGTAGCTTCCAAGGACATACAACCTTGGGCTTGGAACATTGGAGCGAACTTCCAATCTCGAGACCTTGGGAACAAATACAGTTACCTTTTCTAAGCTCAGGGCGCCTTTCACAATCAACAACACGTCTCGGCTTGGACTGACTTCCAGTTTGGTTCCCTCTTACATCGTTCCTGCTGTCATTTCTGCTCGACCAGCCGGCTTGCATTCTTGATCTCAGCCAATCATCCCCACAAAGTGAACATCATTATGTACTGGAAAGGGGTTGTTGGTCACATTAGGAGGGCCCTCGTCATTTGTCACTACAATCAGTTTTTTAGTAATTAGTCTTTCTGTAGCTCTTTTCAGAGTCCAACAGTCATCAGTGCCATGTCCCGGGGCACCTGAATGATATCCACATCTAGCATTTGCTTGAAATCCATGTGAATCAGGATGCATATGGTGGGGAGTAATGGGTCCGATCACACCTATTTTCTTCAGTTTCTGGAATAAACTAGATTCTGATTCAGCCAATGGAGTGAATATTTCCGCCGGCCTCTGCTCTCGACCATAATCCTGCCTGGGACGAGCATTGTAGGGTGCCCGAAAATTTTGTTGTTGAGGCCGGGGGATCCTTGGAGCTGGTGCCCCGTACTTGCTGATTGGGAGGCCGAGCATAGGATTGAGCATTGAACACTGTATACTATGGTGGCCCCATAGAGTATTGAGGAATTGGAGGAGGATAATAATGTTGAGGGTAGCTGGATTTCCCCTGATGAACTTGCACATAAGGGTGCGATTCCCCTCTTTGAACTTCCCTGGATCCCGAAGTCACATGGACCCTTCATATCTCTTCTTTCTATTTGACAAGCTTCCCGACCCATTTTGGATAGCTTGGGTAGTGGCTTTGAGAGCTACTTGACTTACAATTCTGCCAGTCTTGAGGCCATTTTCGACCATCTCCCCTATTTTGATTCCTTCTGCAAAAGGTCTACCCATCGCAGACATCATGCTCTGAAAGTAATCAGGCTGTTTCCAGAAAAATAGTGATAAACTCGTGGTTATCCATGGGTGGCTTGACTCTAGCCGCTTGTTCCCTCCACTTGATTGCATACTCCCTAAAGTTTTCAGTCGGCCTTTTCTTCATATTGGACAGGGAATTGCGATCTAGTGCAATATCTATGTTGTACTGGAATTGTTTGACGAAGGCCTGAGCCATGTCGTCCCAGACATGTAGATGTCTTGGTCAGTGAACCACTTGGAGGCTACCCCCACAAGACTTTCCCCAAAATAAACCATCAGAATTTTTCCACCCGCACCCCTCAGCTGGTTACAGTACCTTTTCAAGTGAGCGATAGGGTCGCCGTGTCCATCATACTTCTCAAATTTTGGGGTCTTGAACCCTGGTGGTAAATGGATGTGAGGGAACATGCATAGATCATTGAACAATACACTTTTGTGACCATCTAGTCCCTGTATGTTCTTTATGTTCTGTTCAAGACTTTTCATTTTCCTGGCCATCTCATCTGGCTCACCCTTCTTTGCAAGCTCTTCGTTTTCCACTGGTGACTCGTACTGAGGAGTCTGATTGTATGGAGCCGAGACCCTAAAATGCATATTTGCAGAGCATTATTGGCTATCGTAAGCATGAAATGGTGGCTCGTTGTTTGGCCTCATCACAGGAGCTAGTGGTGGGATTGTATATACCGGTGCTCCAGACACGACAAGAGGGGTGTTCCTGACCGGTGCGGCTGGAGGTCGCACATTAGAGGTTCCAGGAGCGACATGGAAGCTGTAGTTTAGCACATACCCTGGTGGTATAATGTGATCTCTCATTGTATGGAGCGGCGGTTGAGTAGCCAGGGGTACAGTAGAAGTTCATTCTGAGGGACCCTGAGGCGGAGGCTGACCGGAGACCCAAGCCTGATATACATCAGACAATTGTTGTTTTAATCTTCTTACTTCCTCCGACTCTTGCTTAACTGACTGACCATGGGGGTCGTCATTGACCAACTCGATTTCATCATTATTAGCCATTGGTACTTTTACTTTAGATCTGGTGAAGTTACGATGTGTTGCCAGTTTCACTACAAATCAACCACCCTAAGCGTACTATATAAGAGAAAACAAACGTGTTAGGGTTAAGAATTTTACATATATGAATCACACGTAATATTCCATGTTCCTAACATTGTCGCCATTTCTAACATGCTTTTGGAAGACTTCATATTTCATCCCGGCTTATAAGGCTACTGTCTATTGGCCCTCTTATTTTCTTCTCTCTTTTTTTCGCTCGCCTCATTTTGATCCCTCATTTTAGATCTGTTTAATAATAATTTGATCGAACCTTTTGGGGGTTGCCCACGTATCATGTTGCCGCATGAATCAGATCATTACTTAGTTCAGACATGACCCTCTTTTTTTTTTGTACAAAACAAACATCTTTTGGCTCATTTTCGAATTTTTCTAAAACAAAATATTTTTCATTGGTTTTCTTTTTTTGGTACAAGACTCAATAACAAGAATTACATAAAGATAACCATTTAAATAAGACCAGATTTGACTCAAAACAATAAAAGACTCTTACATACTCAGAGACCACAAAGGAGCAGTCAAAATGGACTGCCAGCTAAAAGATCTAAAAATTTTCAGGAGAATCCAACAACATTATTGTAGTCATGGAGCTTATTCCTACGGCTGACCCCCAACGTCGCGGTATATCCTCTATAAATCTGTAGATATGTGATGGGCGACGTTTAATGATACTTCAGCTAATCGCTCGCGCGTCATTCCCTGACAAATCCTGCAAGCTCGGGGGGTATACGTGGCTACCTCGAGGATCTTTCCTTTAATGTGTTCCTGAGCCAAGTGAAAATCTTGATTTTGTTGACCAGGGGTCTCAGCTAGATCCAGTGCATCACGCTCGTGCTCCAAGGCCATATCTCTTTGGCTCCAAATTTCCAGTGACTCCCCCTCTAACCGATTGATCATACTTTGGTAGTTATGTCTTTCTATTTCAAACTCTGCGATCTGGCACTCCTTGATTGACTCAAATCCCCGTATCTGATCCCTCAGATCTTGTATTAATGGAGCAAAACCTCTGCGCTCATGATCACGGACCACCTTGAACTAGGCTTCTCTTTCTTCCTGTTGTTGAGCGGTAGTGATCACTCTTTTCTGCCTAATTTGAGTTTTGAGTGCTCTCCTCTCTTGTGCCCACTTAGCCTTTTCCTATTCGAAACAACCTGTTGTATGTCCATGGCTGTCTCCAAAATGACTTTATCCTTTTGTAAAATATCAATACGGGATTGGAACTCTAGTGTTACTTCCCTTCTAGTTTCTCTAACTCTGGCCTCGATCTCCTCTTCCCAATCAACCGCATGCCATATGGATCTTTCTGGCCTTTGTTTCGGGATAGCCTGGTTGTGAAACCACTCAAGGTATGCGAGGCTTACATCCCCACGTTCACGATCAGCTACCATCTCGTCCAAATTAGAAAATTGACCACCAAACCAAACCTTTTGTGCATATGACTCCTATGGAGGTTCCTCTACCTTTAATTCCCACACGAACGGATGCATTTCCTCAGTCAGGGGCCTCTTTTTCTCTCTCCCTAGCTGGCGCATGACGCGTAGGGGTGCGTAGGGTTAGAAACCTCTAAAACCCATGAGTATGAAGAAAATAAAATAAGTCGACATATGCATGACCCTAGCAGAAGGGAATCAATAATAGTTCCAAGTGATTCTATCAACACTCAATGAACCGAGCAATGTCCGCCAAGCCCTTACCCCCTCTGGAAGATTACAACTTGCGGCATTGTCTGGGTGACATCCAATGTAATTCAGCCAATTGTCATTGAAATTTATTACTATTGGATGATGATAAAGGTGCTCTATGAACCAGATCTGCAGCAGAATGTTGCATCCCTCGAAATAATATTCACCCTCTTGGCAGCGGGTCAAAGCTCGAATACTCTAAGAAAGTTAGCTTGTTGTAGTACGAATATTTTCTGAGTTTTAACAGTTGGGTTGATTGTAGTACAACAGTTTTCCGAGTTTTGTAGCTTGGCAAGCCGTCCCATATGGGTTGTTGAAGCCAGCCCATTTGGTAGGAAAATTGTTGCGACTACAAGCACATTAACTGTTAGTGTAGCTTGGCAATAGCCAGCCCTTTTGTAGGAAAACTTTCGTATCTATGATATAGTTTGCTTACTTGGAGTCTCTTGCTCTGTTCATCTTACTTTGGTATCAGAGCCAACCCATCCTTTCGGAGGGAGGAACAGTTTACTAAATATGTCTGAGTCGTTTCCATCATCCTCTTCCCTAGCAAAAATGAATATGTCTCCTACTCTATATAAAACCTTGTCCAAAAAATATGATTATCTCTATGAAGTTGATATCCTACCCGATGAACAAAAAGTATCTTCCACTGAACTGCCCCTAATAAACCCTTACTCAGCTTTTGCCAAAAAATCATTTGCACCATGGACCCAAATCCGTTCCTTAGTCCAACACAAACCAAAAGGAGTCAAAGAATATGTTGCTGCCTCAAAACTTGACCAGCATCCTATTCTTGCTACTCGAGAGGAACAGTTTATTACCCTCCAAATCCCAGATGATTTTCCCAGACAATGGAGAGATCATGGTTTCACCCATATCCATTTTGGTGCTATCCGAATTGCTCTCACTTATCATGGAAGAAAAGGTCAACCTGTTGTTGCCCGACTTTCTCTTCTAGATACAAGATACTTGGAGTACCAACATGCAAATTTGGGTACTGCGGAAGTTACCTTAAATGCAGGAACTGTCTTCATAACTATTTTCCCAAATTTCAACATGTCCCTTTTTGATCCATACTTAACCGAAGCACTAAAAATCCAAGTCCAAATTCAAGGTGCCCCACAAGCCAAAAATTCTATCCAGGCCACTCTTCATTACCAAATGGCGTGGCGGGTCCAAAATCATGCCATGGATCTATGCCTTCCCGGAGGAGAAAATGCTTTACTCTTGAATATTGATGCTACCAAAGGAAACACCATGTGCACCCAAATACCCAGACAAATTTCCAGAGATGAGCTTGTCAAAATTCTTCCCGATTCCTGGATCACAAATTATGAAAAGTTAAGGGAACCAGAAGAACTCTACAATTTTGTGAGCCAAGTTTTACCAAAAGAAATGATAAAAGCGTTTCCATAAGTTTTGACCATTCCCATCTCAAAAAACCAAATAAAACCATCTTTTCTTGCCAAATGATCCAACCCAAAGACAAATATCCTGAGCCTGACCCTGAAAGAGAACTTTTCTGGAATATGACTGGTGTCAACATTTCGACAAAGAAGGCAAAAGAGTTTGGTGGTACAAATGCCCCTTTACGGGACACTGCCCTTGGGATCTCGATTGCGATTGCCAAGATTGTTTGGAAGATCCAATTGGAGAATATGATGAACACCACCAGCGTCACTGGGAAAGATTTGGCCTCAACAAGCCCAAACAAAAATCCAAGAAAAAGGGGAAAGCTACTGAAAAGCAATTCCGAGCCAGATATGAAAATAAAGACCCTTCAATTGAGCCGTCCAGGTAAATATGAATTTCTTGTCAGCTACAAACCTCAAGAATGGCCAAAATTACCAGAAAACTTCACTCCAAGTTGGGAAGATAGTGAAATCACCCTAGAATCCAAAAATCCACCTAAACCTAAAACCTCATTAACCCAAAAATCCACACATCCACAAATATTCATGATGAGCCCTTCAAGTTCCAGCCATACCCAAGATTTTCCTCCATTCCAACCTTTTGAAAAAGAAGGTATCATCCATACTCCAAAAAACCCCAAGAAAAACATAGTACTACCTTCTGGAGAATAACCCCCAACAAGTGACATCGAGACGACAATGAACTGGCAATCAGAAAATTTCATCTGCCAAAACAAAGTGCTCAATAATATTGGCAACACCATAAAAAACGTGGCCCATACACAAAACAAGTTAATGAGCAAAGTAGAAACAATTGAGAAAAAGGTGGAGCAGACATCGTCTCAGCATGCAGGACTAATCAAAGCCTTGGAGCTAAGATTGGCAAATTTACAATATGAGATTTGTCCGCCAGGAACTTCACTTTTCCAGTTCTTTCAACAACAACAAAAAGAGACGATTTCACTCAAGGAACAGATCCAACTTTTGAGAAATGATCGTTTTGAGTCACAAAAAACCCCATTTTTCTCTTCAAAACCTAGCTTCTACCCCATGTCAACACAAGCATATTCCCCACCAAAAATGGAGAACACCTTTTCTAATTTTCCTACTACCTCACACCATCCTATCTCTTTCACCCAATCCTTAAAAGAAGAAACTGAATTTGATATTGCAAAAATGGTTTGGGAAAGGAAAGATGCTCTTGCAGCCAAGAAACAAACAAAGAAAAGGCGAGACCAAGGAGAAAGTTCAAAGGGGTCCAACCCTAAAAATCTAATGATTTCTGATTAGAAGATTCCGGACTTCTATGTCTCCCAACCAAGAAACATGTTGGGAAGAATGGTGTGATCCTCGCTACTTTGCAAAATTGAGACTACCGCAGCTAATCGAATTCTGATGCGCCCACCATGCTCTGGAAAGACCATGATCCCCAGAAATGATATCATGAACGCAAAGATTATCAATTCCCTCCATGCGTTGTAATTCAATTGGTTAACGAATTCTGTGCCCGAGAAGTTTTCAAACCTTTTCTCGTCCCCAAATCTGTCATAGAAATATTCCAACGGAACCCAACCTTCGTCCAGGAAACCCATTGGAATTCGACGGAGGCATAACTTTTTCAAAAATTTGTTTACACCAACTTTTCTCGGAGCAACAGGCTTTTTCCCACGACGGTCCCTCCCTAATCCGGTAAACCCACTAAATTCTTCTAATGTAGGCGTCATTTCACAATCTTTGAACCTGGAGACATAGTTCACGGGGTCACAAAACCCCATTAGAGCCTCGATTAAGTCTCTGTTAGGATTAATCCCCATGATGTTTGTGAGGAACTTGAGGTGCTTAAATACTTGATTCGGTTCCCATGTCGCAAAACTAGCCCACCAATTATAGAGACTACTCAGGGTCTTATCTCTTATCAAGAACATATGAGATGTCTCGTCCCTTACCGTTTTCTGGCTGCTTCTTTGTGGAGAATTGATGGTGAACCTAAGAATAAGATAAAAAGGGGTCAAGACTTACTAAGCTATATGAAATTCTGATTATTCCCTTTTCTTTTTCTTTTTTTCCTTTTTAAAAAAAAATGCCTTTTAGGACTCGATCTATTTATTATTTTTTTGAAATTAGCAGACACAAAAAATAGAAAAATGACTATTATTATGAAAAAGGTCTTTTGATACTTCTAGAGAAGGCTTAAAGGATTTCTCGGTAAAAACGGCTAATCATGGGGACAAAATAATAACAAATAAATAAATAGACAAAATAAACAAAATGGCTACTTTGACGAAAACGACCCTTTGGTACTCCCAGAGAGGTTCAAAGGTTGTCTCGACATATTTTAACCAGACAAAACTAGATAAGATGGTTATTTGTTTTTTGAAAACAGCCTTTCGGTACTTCTGCATAAGGTTTTAAGCAATTTTGACAAAAAATGGTCGGACATAAGGGCTAAATGGTAAAAAGAGAACAAGAGATGGACAAAATAACTATTTTACAAAATGACCCTTCAGCACTTCCGAGTAAGATTTTAAGGTTGTCTTGGCAAAACGACTGGAATACAAGGGTAAAGCAGTAAAAAGTGACCAAAAATAGCTTCTCTTTTTTTCATTTTTTTTTTTGAAAAATGTGGGCTGAACCAGATGGTGGTTGCCTACGTATCTCACATTCGGTGAGAATCAAACCCGCGTAGTTCGGTGAAACTGAGTGTTCTTCTCTTTTGATTTTTATGGAAATTAATCTTACACCTCACGCCAGACTACAGAATCTTTAAAAAAAGGATTACTTGTACTAAATTAGGAGAAGGATTCTTTTGTTTTTTTAAATAAAATAATTCCGCTCAACTATTTTATAAAGCCAGTCGACAATGCAAGAAATCCTTCCAAATGATGTAACAAGTAGCACATAAGTGAACATGATGGTCTCAAAGAGGATACCTGTCTTATACGGACCCGGCCCCTGTGCCGAGTTTCGATAAGTCAAATGCATGTGATGCAAATAAAGCGAACCTACTAGGGATATCCGACATGAAGTTTGTTCTTCTAGGTTTAAATCCTATTGGAGAAGGTATCTAGACTGGCTTAATCGAGCGGACAACTCGAGCCGGGGAGGGTCAGCGTACCGGTAGCATTGTTTTCCGGCTTAGCTGGTGGTGCTCCCCGCCTAAAACATGTGTGACTAAAATCCTTCACCGGGTGACAAGCACCTCGGCTATCTCAAAGAAAGCGGGCTATGTCAAGCAAATGCCCAATTTTTAATTTCAAGAAGACTCAGAGGGGGGTGCGTGAGAAGAAAATTTATATGTACAGTTCAACAATATCAAATCAGTAAAAAAGAACAGGTAACACATTAGGCACAAATAAATCACAATATATATAAAATTAATAAAGTCAAATAAAAAGTCAACATGTGCAAGCTCGAATTTTGGTTGTCCCCAGCAGGGTCGCCAGAGCTGTCACACCCCTTTTCTAACCTCCAAAAAGATGTATATGTTGTGAATTGTTGTGGGTTAAAGAGTTTTTCCAATTAAAGTGACAAACTTGAATAGGGATTGTTTTATTTACAGAGTCGCCACTTGAAATTGATTTCAGTGTTCCAAGTCGCCTTTTATTTGAATCTCTATTCAAAGGAAGATTTGACTCTTTTATTATTGGTCTGCAAAAATAAAGTTCAGGTAAGGAATTCTGTTAACCGAGGAGAAGGTATAAGGCATTCCGCGAGTCCCGTGATTCTAGCACGGTCTCTTTATTGACTTAAACTTGGCTTGAACTAATTTTGGAAAAACTGTGATTTATAAGATTTTCATGTTTTACCTATCCACTTTTATATCTAGATTATTAGAAAAAATAAGGAATATAATAAGATGTGATAATCACACTGATCGAGACAAAATTTATTGACTTTTGTCATAACCGCACTATGCAAGCGAATGCGCAGTCATGACAAGGATTATTAGTACGTTATTACTTTTGAAAAAAAAACTACTACATTCGAAGAAAATAATTTTTGAAAATTATTAAAAGTTACTATCGCGCTACGCAAGCGAATCCGCGAGTATAGGGATTAATTAAATTAAAAATTAACTAAGACTATTGGATATGGGATGAGATTGTTGAATTAATTCAATAAAAATAACATCACGCTATGCAAGCGAGTCTATGAAGTTAAAGCGCGTCTACTAATTGCCAAACATAATTATTAAGGAGACTAAGTTGTAAAGTTATTTTAATAAAAAAAAATTGATTTTTATTGAGATTATTTGACTAAAATAAAAATATGAAAAAGTTGTGCTAACTTGTTATTTTAAAGAGTGGACAATCATTGATTTAAAAGGGAATGAGTCAACTATTTGAGTATCAAAACTGCTGGCCCTTTTTGAACATGTTTTGGCATTGGGCAAGCCCTTGCTTATTAAAAACAAATGGGCCAGATTTGTTATCTGTGAAAATGGGCCAACAGGTTAGTTCATTTGGCCCTTTATTCTTGTTAGCCCAATCTTATTAAGTACTAAACTAATACATTCCGCCCACTTTCAAATTTTTCATCAAGTCTTTAATAACTTTTCTTTTTCTACAACATGATCAAGATTCTCATAAAATACTACTTAAAGGTCAACAGAGAAATACTAAGAGGCAATAAATAAATAAATAAATAAAGCAAAAAAAAAGTCGTGAATTTAACATTATGATCCAAACCTTGATTTCAAGTTTGAAACCTCAACATTCATTCGTACAGTAAATTTCCTGGCATATGCTTCACGTAATCTAAACATGCTCAAATACTCATCAATTGCTTTAAAAAACTATGCTTTATAGAGTTTAAAGGTTACCTGGGTCGCAGAAAATAAATATAGCAGTAAAGAATAAGAGCTCAGCAACAGAAAGCAACAGAGAACAACAGCAAAATCAGCAGAAATCCAGCAGCAAATTATGTTTAAACAGCCCGAAAACTTTAGAGAAGAGCCCAAAACTAACTCTAAAAAAGACTACTATTTTTCTAAAAGTTTGCACTCTAAGATTCACTCACAAAGCGCAAAAATTTTCAGTTTACTAAAGTATTCAGTGCTGATTTTTTTTCAAAGATATGTGTTCAAGCAACTCTAAAGATGTATGAAAATGTAAGATAGTGTGTGTGAAGATGTGTACTTTTTAGAGTCCAAGATGTGTAGAAGATGAGGGAAGAAAACCCTCTTTATATAGGAGAAGAAAGGACTTTGGGACAGATTTTGTTTAGCCAAAAATCTGTCCAAAACCAGAATATTGGCCAATGAACAGTTTTCCTTACCAACTGTGGATAAAATTTTTGAGTATTGTACTCCAAAACAGTCTGCAACAGTGAAAGAAACCAAATACGGACCCTACATCAAGTACCCTCCCTTTCTTTGCCTTTCCCCTTAATCCCTCAAACCAAATTCAAAGCTAACTAGTCCACAAAGAGAAACTAGATTCATTCTAGTTCAAACAACTAGGAACTCGAACAAGATCAATTGAAAGTCAACTAGTACGGATCATCAAGACTTAATCATATAACTACTTATACTAAACAACTACTTCAAACTTAAACAAGTTAATTTGGACTAACACTGAACCTTTAAACATACAAACTATTAAATCAAACTAAAACATGACATCAAAACAACCCGAGACTGCGATCTGATAGGTGATTCAAGCCTAACGAGCGACTAAACATCATCATCAAACAACAAATATACAAATATAAACAAAACTGAATCATTGATTATCGGAACCTAAACTGTAATCCTAAGAACTATCGAAATAAAAAATTAAAGAAGCATGAAATGACGGATTTAAGATTTCAGTCCAAGCGACTACCAATATCAATGATCAGAGACGAAAATGAAACATGACGATTAGGCACAACATGTATTAACGGTGATATATCCCCAAAATCGAATAACTTAAACAAAGGCGAAATCAGAAATTAGACTAAACATGAAGGTTAAACAAAATAATGTAAACATAATTTAATCTACAAAAAAGCTACAAACAAACGACACAAATGTCACGACCCAATTTCGGAGTCGTGATGGCGCCTGTCGTAGAACCAGGCAAGCCACCCCTTTTACCCAAGCTAAATTCAATTTCCAGTAAAACTATAATTTTTGAACGAAATTACTGCAAATGCTAATAATCTGAAGTTTTGAAACAATATCTAAAATTAAAAATCTCCAACCTCGGATCTAGTGTCACTCAGTCATGAGTTGCTATAACATAAAGCAAGGAAAAGGATAAATGGACAACATAGTCTCAAAATAAAGAACAACAGGTAGAATAAGAAAGAGAAGACGAGGTCGCGATCGCCAGCTGCTACCTCGACAACTCCAATGAAACTCTGATAGTTTTTCAGTATCCACTACTTGGTCCCGGTGTACCTAGATCTGCACACAAGGTGCAGGGAGTAACGTGAGTATACCAACTCAGAAGTAACAAACCCAAACTATAGGATGAGAGGTAGTGACAGACTAAACCTCAATAATTAAATCATCAACGTGCAAAATTTAGGCATGTTCATACTTTATCAGAAAATAACAACAGAATATTCTAGATATACCTCCATATGTTCTACATTCCAACATGTCACAGTGTGAAAATGCACATATTGCTCACAACTCTCCCACATAAGTCCACCCTGTATTGTATATGGCTCTCAGGCCCAGGGAAGTACCATCCCGGAATATGCATAACACCGGTGACCGTAGTCACTCCGTACTGAGGAAAAAGGTCAGTCCAGCACCGCGAAGAAGATCCATCTCCGGAATACAACACTCAGACAAAATCCATGTCCAGGGATGATCCATCCCTCATAACATCAGCTTCGAACAAGATCCATGCCTAGGGAAAATCCATCCCTCATCATCAATGCGCTCACTGAGGGTGTAAAGACTCCGGAGGGGGCCTAGTGGCCCAAGCGCTATATCAAGCCAACGAAGGCATGATTTAAGTATCATTGTGGTGTGCAGTCCGATCTCATAACTGTCTCAATAACAGGCTCTCGACCTCACTCAGTCATTATTCTCCAGTCTCACTCACATGGATCACAGATGCCTCCATCAGGCCGAAACAATGATAAGTATGCATATAATTAACAATACTGAGAATGAGGTATGAAGTGATATGCTATAACATGACTGAGTATATGGAATCAAATAAATCACAAAATGAGACGGTAATATACGACCACTCGAATCTCAGCATTTTCGGCGTGAAGCCTAGCATTTATACTTAACATGATTTCTAACATTTTCACAATTACCACATTGATAGAATCACATATATCATCAGGGAATAATCACTAAACGGTTCCATGGGATGAACTAGGTCACAAATCTCACAGTGCATGCCCGCACGCCCGTCACTTGGCATGTGTGTCACCAATTCTAATCACATAACAAGTAGTTCAGGGTTTCGAACCCTCAGAACCAAGTTTGGAAACGTTACTTACCTCAAAACCGGCTAAAAACCTAGCCCTCAATCCCTTTGCCTCTAGACTGGGCCTCCGAGTGCTCCAAATCTACCAAAAATCAGATTCATATCATTATAATATGCCAAGGAATGAAACCCATTCAAAAATTACCAAATTAACCCAAAAATTCCGAAATTGGTCAAACCCGACCCCCGGGACCACATCTCGAAACTCGATAAAATCTACACCACAAGAATCCTCATCCTCCCACGAGTCAATACATACCAAGAACACTGAAATCGGAGTCCAAATGACCCCTCAAATTCCCATTGCAAGGTCTCTAACTCACAAGCCCTAATTACCCATTTTTAGCACTGATTTTTCCCAATTTTCACCACTAATCAGACCTTTAATCACATATATTTCAAATCCCTATTCTTATCGAAGAGAAGGAATGAGTCCCCTCCTTCAATATCATGATTGGGTCGACCAGGCCAGCAACGGCTTTCGCGCGAAAAAGTTTTTTAGAGTTTTAAGTACAATATCCTTACCTCAATGAAGAACTATCAATTTCCCTCTTCAAAAACCCTTCAAAAGCTTCAGCCCGAATAAGAATGGTGAAAGAATGACCAAAATTCTCTAAGGGCCCTTTTTATATGTTCTACCAAGCGATGACCGCACATGCGGTCCTTTTCTCGCACCTGCGGACCCGCACCTGCGGCCCAGGTGCGCACCTGCGACAATCACTAAAATGCAAAGAATCCGCACCTGTAATCGAAATGACATTCGTCTTTCACCTGTCCACAAAAATCTGCACCTGCGACCTTTCGTTCGCTTCTGCTCAGGTGCGGAAACATCAGAAGACTTTACACCAGCAACCTTTTCACTCTTCAAAACTCCCCGATGGCCATCCGAAATCATCCCGAGCCCCTCGGGGACCCAACCAAAAATACCAACAAGTCATAAATGGTCACCGGACTTAGTCGCATCCTCGGAACACCAAAAACAACATCAAAACACTTTCACCTCGGATTCAAGCCTATGAACTTAGAAACTCCCAAATTTCGCCAAAGATGTCGAAACCATCCAAAACACATCCGATTGACCTGAAAATTGGAACATATATCTAAAATGACATTACGAACCTACTCCAACTTCCAGAATTCCATTCCAACCCCGATAGCCTATTTTCCACTGCCGACCGGAAATCACCAAAAACTAACTTTCACCAATTCAAGCCTAATTCTACACCGGACCTCAAAACTACATTTTGAACACACTCCTAAGTCCCAAATCACCTAACGAAGCTATCCGATCCATAAAATTTGCATTCCGAGGTCTTTTACCTATAAGTCAACTCCCGGTTGGCTTTTCTAACTATTAAGCTCATTTGAGAGGCTAAATGTCTTAATTCTCACCACGACCACTCTGAACCCAAACCAACCGGTCCAACACATCGTAATTAAGTTAATTAACACATGAAAAAGCTGAAATAGGGAAAATGGGGCTAATCTCACGGAACGACCGACCGGGTCGTTATATTCTCCCCCACTTAAACATACGTTCGTCCTCGAACGTGCCTAGAGTTGTTCCAAACACCACAAAAATGTCGTGTAGCCTAACATGAACATACTCGGAGGTGATCCCACGTCACCCTATCCCATATAGGTCCAATAGCACAACACAGTCGAAATTTTGAAATCCAACCTGGCCCATAAACCTTAGAACCAATTTTTTTTTCACTTCTGAAATAATTTACGAGATCAAAAGTCCACACACAAACTGAATAAGTCTGAAAATGTTGTTTCAAGCCATATTCGTAACCCAGATATAATCATATAATATACCGCATGACTCAAACACTCATAGCGATGTCGAATCGAGAAATGAGATGATGCCGAAGATGCCAAGTGGTGGTTGTCCAACCCCGAGGCGCATGTTTATTTTTGGAAGACGCTAAACCAATAGATTCCGGCATCTTTCCAAAAGGAAACAAGTACCTTTGGTCGAAAAAGAAGAGGAAGAAGAAACAACAAAAAAAATGGAGAAGCAGCGACAATGGAGGCGCGGGCAGTGGCGTGGCCGGCGGCAGTGCATTTTTTGGGGCGAGATTGTAGGGTAAGTGTAGATCTCTTTGAGATATACACGTTTATATAGGTCTTGTGGGGGATGTGGTGGCCGGTTTTTCGTGAAATCGAAGAGGGAAATAAGAGGAGGCTATCTAGGGTTTCGATTTCATGAAATTTAGAGGGTTTTTTGAAGATTTGGGGCTCGGATTAGGAGAGAGGATAAAGAGAGGAAGATATTGGTATATGTTGGGTGGTGTTTTGTGGCGGCCAATCGGTGGAGATGGGTGGCGGCGGCTAGGTCTTGAGGAAGAGAGAAGAGAGTGAGAAGAGAGAAGAAAAAGAACGAAAATAAGGGAAAATGGGGCAAAATTTTGGGGAATTAGGGGTTTAAATACATGGGTGGGAGATTAATCTTGAGTCGTTGGATTAAGTGGGAATGGATGGGTAAGATTGAGTCTTGATTTCACTTAATGAAACGACGTAGTTTTATCATGATGAAACTACGCCGTTTTGAACCAAGTCTTGGCCAACCATCAATTGGACTGGGTCGGCCGAATTGGGCTAAAAATTTGGGCCTAATTTGTGCATAACTCAACTAAAATCGACATTAATCCAATCCCTTAAAACCCCTTAACAAATTAATTAATAATATAATGTTAAAGTCTATAATCACAACAATAAACTTAGAGAAGAAAATGTAATGTAGGAGAAATAGAAAGAGCAAAAATTAGATATCTACATTGTGTGCCAAAACAGTCCACTTTTCACAACCATGTACTTTAACAGTCCACTTTTCACAATCACTTTTCAAAATCTGTCCAGCATGCTTAAACAGTAAAATACCCAACAACCGTGTATTTTAAACTCAAGTTTCAGTTTTTATCTTCGCATGACTGAAATTCAGCTTATACACTCAAACTCCAACCAACTATGAATTAGAAAAGTAGAAACAAGACTCAAAATGTAATCAAACTAAGTATTCAGACAAATTAGATTACGATGAATTCGATTTGTGCAAACTAACATGGAACAACCACTGAATTTCACAAGCTAATGCCCGAAACAGAAATTAAACGAACATCGCTAAACTATCATGATTAATAACAACTAAATATACGAATAAGTATATAAACAATGCAATTAATCTTTTTTAGTTTTTCATGAACTTAACATAAAGACTTAACTTTCGACTGATTAGGTCGAAGAACTGAAAATTCAAACTTAACAACTCTATACAAAATAGTCGATCGACTAGATCGAAGAACCAAAAGTCACAACTAACAAACAACAACGAACTACTAGACCGGTTAGGTCGAAGAACTGAAAGCTCAAACTTAACAAATTCACACAAAATAGTTGACCGGCTAGGTCGAATAACCGAAAAACAGAACTAACAGACAATAACGAAATACTCGATCAGCTAGGTCGAAGAACTAAAAATTCACATTTATAAAGTAACATGTAATTGAAAACCAATGCTACCCTATCTCAATTGCACACAAATAACAATAACATGAATGGAAATTAAACCTTAAAATTAATACTAATAACAAATGTGAAAAGATAAAAAAGAAGTAAGGTTTATACCAATCGAGGGCATGTGAAACTGCCCATAAATCTCAGGGATGACGCGAGCAGTGACAAATGATGACGAGCGACCTTTGAATGAACTTTTCTAAGTAGCAGACGTTAGGACCAACGATTAGGGGGGCCTACTAGTGATTTCAACACCATTTCATCTAGAAACGGTCATTCCCAAGTCGTGTCTACGCAAAACAAACAACGGCTCGAGCATTTGGTGATGGTGAGACGGTAGTGGGGCTACTAGCCAGAATTTCGGCCGGATTTTGGAGGGGTTTGAAGGTTTTGAAGCTTGGAATGGAGAAAAGGAGAGTGGAAGGAGGCTTAGATCGAGAGGGGTTATGGGGATTTGGGGTTCGGATTCATGGAGAGGAGGTTAAGCGGAAGAAGAGGTAAAATTTTGGTGGTGATTGAAGGTGGGCCGCCGCCGATGGGTGATTCCCTGCAGCAGAGCAAGGTAGCACTGGGGCGGAGACGGAAGGGGGAGAGGGGAGAGGCTAGAGAGAGAGGAGAGCAAAGAATGTTAAGTAAAAAATGAGGGCAAATTTTCAGAGATATAGCCTTTAAATACATTGGGTGGGGATTGATAGGGGCCGTCAGATTAGATGAGATTGAACGGATAAGATTCAATCTCAGCCTACTAATCAAAACGATGTCGTTTAAGTCGTCTCTTAAGCCCCCCTTGGTCTGGACCGGATCTAAGCTAAATGGGCCACTGATTTGGCATTATTTTTGGCCCAACAGATGAAACAAAACTAATTGGCCCAATCCTTCACAATTCTACTATTACACATAAGATAACTAATATAAAACACAAAAATGAAAGACAAAATATGGTCAAAATATAGGCATTTATAGCTTCCCCTCTTTGCTCGAGAACATGAAGAGTTTTCGTGCAAAGATAGTGAATGCCATGACTAACTTTTGCTCACATAAACTCTAATGAAAGCATTTTTAATACAGTGGTTTTTAATACCTTCGAAGCCGTTCGAAGAACTTTTTCAAATCGCGCACGTGATCAGCTTGTGTCTTTAATTTTATGATGACATCATCAACATATACTTCGATCTCTTTGTGAAACATGTCATGGAAAATAGTGGTTATGGACCTCATGTAAGTTGCCCCTGCATTCTTCAAACTGAATGGCACGACCCTGTAACAATATGTACCCCATGGAGTGCTGAAAGCGGTCTTTTCTGCATCATCCTCATCCATTAGAATCTGATGGTACCAGTATAGCAATCCACGAACGACTGTATCTCATGCTTTGCGTAATTATCTACGAGAATGTGGATGGTCGGTAAAGGAAAATTATCCTTTGGACTTGCTTTGTTTAGGTCTCTGTAGTCAACATAAAATCTAGTTTTTCCATCCTTCTTTGGCACATGCACAACATTTTCCACCCAGGAGGTGTATTGGACAGCTCTGACCACATTGGCGCTCATTTGTTTCATTATTTCCTCTTTGATTTTATCACTTATGTCTGTTTTAAATTTTTGTTGCTTTTGTTGGACTGGTGGAAAATCAAGATACGTGGGAAGCTTATGAACCACCAGATCTGCACTTAAACCCGGCATGTCATCATAAGACCAAGCAAACACATCTCTGTATTCAAATAAAAGTTGAATCAGTGCATCTCTGGTTTTTTGTTCAGTGTGAATGCTTATATTTGTCTCTCTAACATCTTCATGACTTCCAATATTAATGGTCTGAGTTTCATTGAGGTTGGGTTTAGGCTTGTTTTCAAATTGTTCAACTCTCTTTTTATTTCCTCAACAGTCTCATTTTCGTCATATTCTACTTCTTGATGCATTATTTCGAAATTAGACAGCTTTTTAAGATCTGGGCATGAATTCCACATGCATGTCATTTTATTAAAGCCGACATTAACAAAACTGAAATGGAAATAAAATGATAGGAATTAGGAAAAGCAAAAGATACAAAATTTAATACGAAACTGAACTGCATTTCATTAAAAAAATATTTGTTGTGGCTTCCGAGCATCGCTTTGCGAACCCGACTAGCTATACCCATTGGGTCTGTTGTTTCAAGGCGGGTGCACACGGTTAGTTCCATGGGGCCCTTGAGACGCAGCCAGTTTGTAATGCCTCCAGTGGCTCTGCTGGGGCTCGAACTGGCGACCTGAAGAACTTTTTCCTCAGGCCTTTACCAGTTGAGCTACCCCTCATGGTTCATTTCATTGAATTTTAAAGTATAGAAGGGTTAACATCAAAACAAAACAAAACAATCATACTGAGATGTTTGGATTACAACCCTGAAAGTAACCCAAAATACAAAAAAGAAGCTGCAAAAGCAAACTTCCAAGACTCCTTCCTTGTGGGGAAAGGAGTTGCTTCCCGATTGTTGAGCATGGTGTCTGGCCAATTAGTTGCATATCGGCACGACTAGTGCCTTCACCAGCCTGAATCATATTCACTTCAAAAAACATCTGGTTGAGTCCATGGAAAATTTCATCAATGTTTGCCTACGCCGAGGAATTTTGACCTTCTTGGAGTTGTGGCTTGACAAAAGTGTAGAAAATGTGAGGGATAGGTTGTTGCAAGACCCATCCATGCTTTTGCGGTGCTTGTCTTTGTCTTCGTCTGCTTTTGTTGGCATGAAACCTAAACCAAAAGTACCCTGGTTACTGAACAGAGAAATGGGCTCCGAAATTCCTTGCAACAATGCCCCCAAGCCTTTTCCTGGCTCATAACCTTGTCTCAGCATAAGTGCAGCCACCATTACAGATGTGGCGGAAAGACGAGGATGCAGAATGGGCTTTCCTTCCTCAACATGGTCCACAACAATCACTTCAAAAGCCTGATAGACAATGGACTCACACCCTTCCTTGGCCTCAATACAGGGGATTAACGGGTCTTTATAAATGGAAGACTCGTCTTCCCCGTAAATAATAAATTCTTGCCTGTCATGTTCAAACTTGAGCATATGATGCAAGGTGGATGGCACAGCTCGGACCGTATGGATCCATGGCCTTCCAAGAAGAAAGTTATAAGAAGTGTCAATGTCCACTACTTGGAAGATAATTTCAAAGTCAACTGGCCCAATAGTCATGGTTAGGCTGATCTCCCCGATGGTATCTCTTGCTGATCAATCAAAATCCTGCATGCGGACATTGCCGAGTCGAATTCTACCTGTATTGATCTTCATGCTTTGCAAGGTGGAGAGAGGGCATACATTTACGCTTGAGCCTCCATCAACCATGGATCGCTTTACGTAGTGCCCCTCACATTTAACAGTCAAGTGTAAAGCCATGTTGTGCCCAAATCCTTCTTCGGGGATTTCATCATCAGTAAAGGTGATTATATTCACCTCAAAATATTTGCTGGCCATCTTCTCTAACTGATTCACTGTGGTCTTCTCTGAGACATGTGCCTCGTTCAGGATCTTGATTAGCACACAAGCATGCTCTTTTGAATGTATCAGCAGAGATAGTAGAGAAATTTGGGCAGGAGTCTTTCTCAGCTGGTCAATGATTCCTAAACTTTCATCTTTTTCAAAAACTCTTCTTCCTCTTCTTCAGTGACATGTTTCTTTATTGGCAATTGTCCTTCTCTGATTTACTTGGCCTTCCTCAACTCTTCTGGATATTAACACCTCACCGATCGAGTCAAACCTCCAGTTTCCACCACTTCTTCTATGATTTCCTTGCCTTTGTAAGTCATCACAGTTTTGTTATAGTTCCAAGGAATGGTTTCCGTGTTTGTCATAGGGGGTTGCACGACAGGTTTGACTGTGTCTGGCTCTGTTATACCCTTCGTACCACCCTGATTCTGCTTTGTGTTGGGGTAGCCTCCAAGGACATACAACCTTGGGCTTCGAAGATTGGAGAGAACTTCCAATCTCCAGACTTGGGAACAAATAAAGTTACCTTTTCTAAGCTCGAGGAGCCTTTCACAATCAACGGCACATCTCGGCTTGGACTGACTTCCAGTTTGGTTCCCTCTTGAATCGTTCATGCTGTCATTTCTGCTCGACCATCCGGCTTGTATTCTTGATCTCGTCCAATCATTCCCACAAAATGAACATCATTGTGTGCTGGTAACGGGTTGTTTATCACATTAGGATGGTCCTCGCCATTTGCCGCTACAATTAGTTTTTTAGCAACGAGTCTTTCTATGGCTCTTTTTAGAGTCCGACAGCCATCAGTGTTATGCCCCGGGGCACCTGAATGATATTCACATCTAGCATTTTCTTGAAATCCATGTGAATCATGATGCATATGGTAGGGAGAGATGGGTCCAATCACGCCTATTTTCTTCAGCTTCTTGAATAGACTAGAGTATGATTCAGCCAAAGAGTGAATTTTTCCACCGGCCTTTGCTCTAGACCATAATCCTGCCTGGGACGAGCATTGTAGGGTGCCCGAAAATTTTGCGGGGGATCCTTGGATCTGGTGCCCGTACTTGCTGATTGGGAGTTCGAGCATAGGATTAAGCAATAAATAATGTATATTGTGGTGGGTCCACAGAGTATTGAGGAATTGGCGGAGGATAATAATGTTGAGGGTAGCTGGATTTCCCCTGATGAACTTGCACATAAGGGTGCAATGCCCCTCTTTGAACTTCCCTAGATCCCAAAGTTATCATGGACCCTTCATCTCTCTTCTTTCTATTTGCCAAGCTTCCCGACCCATTTTGGATAGCTTGGGTAGTGGCTTTGAGAGCAGCTTGACTTACAATTCTACCAGTCTTGAGGCCATTTTCGACTATCTCCCTATTTTGATTGTTTCTGCAAAAGGTCTACCCATCACAGAGACATCATGTTCTGAAAGTAATCAGGCTTTTGAGCCTCCAGAAAAATAGTGATCAACTCGTGGTTATCCATAGGTGGCTTGAATCTAGCCACTTGCTCCCTCCACTTGATTGCATACTCCCTAAAGCTTTCAGTCGGCTTTTTCTTCATATTGGACAGGGAATTGCGATCTGGTGCAATGTCTATGTTGTACTGAAATTGTTTGATGAAGGCCTGAGCCATGTTGTCCCAGATTTTCCAGTGAGAGATATCTTGGTCAATGAACCATTCGGAGGATACCCCCACAAGAATTTCCCCAAAATAAGCCATCAACAATTCTTCTTTTCCACCTACACCACTCAGCTGGTTGCAGTACCTTTTCAAGTGGGCGATAGGGTCGTCGTGTCCATCATACTTCTCAAATTTTGGGGTCTTGAACCCTGGTGGTAAATGGATGTGAGGGAACATGCATAGATCACTGAACGATACACTTTTGTGACCTAGTCCATGTATGTTCTTTATGTTCTGTTCAAGACTTTCATTTTCCTAGCCATCTCATCTGGCTCACCCTTCTTTGTAGGATTTTCATTTTCCACTGGTGACTCATAATGAGGACTCTGATTGTATGGATCCGAGACCCTGAAAGCCATATTTGGAGAGTAGTATTGGCTATCATAAGCATGAGATGGTGGCTCGTTGTTTGGCCTTGTCACAGGAGCTTGTGTCGAGATTGTATATACCGCTGCTCCAGACACAACAAGAGGGGTGTTCCTGAGCGGTGCGGCTGGAGGTCGCACATTAGAGGTACCAGGGGCGGCATGGAAGCTGTAGTTTGGCACATACCCTGGTGGTATAATGTGATCGCTCGTTGCTTGGGCGGTGGTTGAGTAGCCAGAGGTACGATAGAAGTTCCTTCTGAGGGACCTTGAGGCGGAGGCTGACCGGAGACCCAAGCCTGATACACATCAGACAGTTTTTGTTTCAATCTTCTTACTTCCTCCGACTCTTGCTCAACTGACTGACCATGGGGGTCGTCACTAACCAACTCGATTTCATCATTATTAGTCATCGGTACCTTTCCTTTAGATCTGGTGAAGTAATGATGTGTTCCTAGTTTCACCACAAACCAACCACCTTAAACTTACTATATAAGAGACAACAAAAGTGTTAGGGTAAAGCATTTTACATATATGAATCACACGTAATATGCCATATTCCTAACATTGTCATCATTTCTAACATGCTTTTGGAAGGCTTCATGTTTCATCCCAGCTTATAAGGCTGCTGCTTATTAACGCTCTCAATTTTTTTTTCCTCTCTCCTTCTCATTTTTTTTCGCTTTTCTTTTCTCTCACCTCATTTTTTTCCCTTATTGGAATATTTCGATTGAACCTTTTACGGGTTTCCTACGTATCATGTCGCAACATGAATCAGATCATTACATAGTTCAGGGACGCGACCATATTTTCTTTTTATTTTTTTACAAAACAAACGTATTTGGTTCAATTTCGAATTTTCTAAAACAAAATCTTTTTCATTGATTTTCAATTAATATTTTTTTAATGCAAAACCCGAAAACAAAAATTTATAAACACGAACATCTAAACAAGAACAAACTCGACTCAAAAATAGACTTTTGAAGATAAAAAGCAAAACTACAAGGCTCAACACACCAAAGACTCGTAGGACTCGATAACAACAAATGAACAATCAAAATGGACTGCCAAATAAAAGAGACTATGATCTTTGGGGGAGAATCCAACAACATCACTATAGTCATGGCACTTATTCCTGCGGCTGACCCCCAACATCACGATATATCCTCTCTAAATCTGCAGATATGTGACGAGCGACGTTCAATGATACTTCTGCGAACCGCTCAGGCATCATTCCCTGCTAACTCCTGCAAGCTCGGGAGGTATATGTGCTACCTCGAGGATCTTTCCCTTAATTTGCTCCTGAGCCAAATACAACTCTTGATTTTGCTGACCACAAGTTTCGGCTAGATCCAACGCATCATGCTCGCGCTCCAAGGCCATATCTCTCTAGCGTCAAACTTCTAGTGACTCCCCCTCCAACCGATTGATCATAATTTGGTACTGATGTCTTTCTATTTCAAACTCTGCGATCTGGTGCTCCTTGCTTGACTCAACTCCCCCTAACTGATACCTTATACCTTGGATTAGTGAAGCGTAACTCATGCGCTCATGATCACGGACTACTCTGAACTGGGCTTCTCTTTCTTCCTGCTGCTAAGCAGTTGTGGCTATGTTCTTCTTTCAAATTTGGGCTTTGAGTGCTTGCTTCTCTCGTGCCCACTGAGCTTTCTCTTTATCAAAAGCATCATATAGCAGATCCCTGTCTACTTTAACAATGTCGAGCTCTTTTTGCAGTGCTCCGAAGGCAGATTCATAATCTCTTTTCATCTCTTCCCTAGCCAGCCCAAATCTATTTTGAATCTCAGCCTCCCATTCTGCGGTGCTCTTTACGACTGTCCCCGGTCTATCTGAAAGAGCATCTTGATTATAAAACCACTTAAGATAAGAAGGATTCAGCTCACCCCCTTCTCGATCTGCCACCATGGTGCCACGCTCGAGTATCTTAGTGACATTCCAAACACGTTGAGCATAAGCTTCACGAATGGGATCCTCTGATGTTGCTTCCCAAATAAAGTTTTCCATAACCTCTACCGGGGCACTATTTGCTTGTGACCCAATTGACGTAGAACTCTCATGGAAGCATATGGTTGATAACCCCGAAGCCCCATCAAGATCAGAAACGGATGGCAAGATGACTTAAAGAGGACATATTCTGCCGTGAACCAAGGATAGTTCCATGTAATCTGAGCATCTGTTAAGGAGTGGATATATTCCCTCTAATCTTGGAAACTTTCTGGAAAACTACGAATCTCCAGCTCACTTTTCAATCTAGCCTTATACTGGCGAACATGATTACCCCAACAAGTACGGTGGTCGACCTGATAAGGACGACGGAAAAGATAATCCATGAACCATCTCGGGAGCAAGAGGTTGCAACCTTCAAAGAAACCCCTTCCTTCCCAGCACCTGGTCGAGGCACGAAAGATATCTGCTAACACCATAGGAATAATGGAAGAATCTTTTCTTTTCATCATGGTTGTGACTATCCCAGATAACCGAATGTTGATCTTCCGATCCTCTCTTGGGAAGACCATGCACCCCAAGAAATCTACAATGAATGCTTTTCGTCTGTGTTCTCGCCATGTGTGTTAAATCTGTTTATTAACAAGCTTTGTCCCATATTCTAAGAATCCCCCTTCATGTCCGTACCTGTCATACAAGAAATCTAGGCGGACCTGCCCTTGCACTATATGTGCTTTCTCGGTGTGACTGATCCACATTTGCTCAAGGAACTTGGTAGCAGTGACATCCCTGGGAGCCAAAAGTTTCTTTGTTCGACTCTTTTTCCCCAGATCTGTANCCCGAAGAATCTTTTCTTTTCATCATGGTTGTGACTATCCCAGATAACCGAATGTTGATCTTCCGATCCTCTCTTGGGAAGACCATGCACCCCAAGAAATCTACAATGAATGCTTTTCGTCTGTGTTCTCGCCATGTGTGTTAAATCTGTTTATTAACAAGCTTTGTCCCATATTCTAAGAATCCCCCTTCATGTCCGTACCTGTCATACAAGAAATCTAGGCGGACCTGCCCTTGCACTATATGTGCTTTCTCGGTGTGACTGATCCACATTTGCTCAAGGAACTTGGTAGCAGTGACATCCCTGGGAGCCAAAAGTTTCTTTGTTCGACTCTTTTTCCCCAGATCTGTATATTCAGTGAATTCCTCCAAGGTAGGAGTCATTTCAAACCCATTAAGACGAAACACAGTGTTCTTCGGGTCCCAGAAATAAACCAAAGTCTCGATGAGTTCTCGTTTAGGCTCAATCTCCATGATGTTTACCAAAATTTTCAAATAATCCTTGATCTTTCCTTGCTCAAACCCATCAATTTTGTTCCACCATCTCTTCAATAACCTAGGCACTTTGCCGACAATCTTAAACGGCGAGTGCTCTTCATCTCTCGGCCTCTTGTCAGGTCTCCCATTAACTGGATCCATATCGTACCTAGATAAATCAAAATATGAGGTCAAGTCCTAATCTAAACTCAAAGAAATGACACTAAGTAGACTTTTGGGACAGACAAACTTCTTATGGAAGGAAGGCTAGTAAAAACGGTCAGACAAGGACAAAATAATAAAAGGTGACGAGGGGAACAAGATGGTTATTTTTATGAAAACGGCTCTTCAGTACCTCCAATAAAATTATTAAGGTTGTCTTGGTAAAAACATCCGGACATATAGATAAGCGGGTAAAAATAAATAAAAATTTATTTTTTATGAAAAACACCCATTTGATACTTCAAAAAAAACTATAAGGTTGACTTGGCAAAAATGGCCAAAAATGAAGGACGACATGACAAAAAACAAAATGACTAGTTTTACGAAAATAACCCTTAGACACTTCCGAGGAAGGTTTAAAGGTTGTCCCAACAAAACGATCAAAAATAAAGACGAAATGGTAAAAGGTGTTAAAAACGAGCAAGGTAACCATTTTGTACGGACATAGTCCTTCGGCACTTCCGATGAAAGTTTTAAGGCTATTTCGGCAAAAATGGTTCGACATAAGAGCAAAATGGTAAAATATTAGTTATATTTACGAAAACAGCCTTTGGCAGTTCAAAAGAAGGTTTTGAGGTTGTATTGAAAAACATGATCGGACCAAAGGCAAAAATAATGAAAAAGACAAAAAGCAACAAAACTATCGATTTATTTTTTTTTCTTTAAAATGAAAAATATTATGGACACACTGATTTTGAAATCTCTTTCAAAAATAGGGGCTGAACCTGATGAAGGTTGCTTACGTACCCCAGTGGAATTGTGAGAATCGGACCCGCGTACTTCGAACTTGACCATTTCTTTTCTTTTTTTTAAGTAAAAATGAATTGCTTGTACAAAATTGGGGGAATGATTTTTTTTTTTTTCGCTCAACTAATTTTCTAAAGCCGGTCAACAAATGCAAGCAAGCCTTCCAAATGATGCAGCAAGTAGCACATAAGTGAACATGGTGGTCTCAAAGAGGATACCTGTCTTATACGGATCCAGCCCCTGTGCCGAGTTTCGCTAAGTCAAATGCATGTGATGCAACAAAATGATCCTACTAGGGATAACCAGGCATGTGGCTTGTTCTTCTATGTTTTAAGGGGATGATGTGTATTTAGACTGGCCATAAAACGAGTGAACAACTCGAGTTGGGAAGGGGTAGCGTACCGGGAGCAATACTTCTCCGGCTTAACTACTGGACCCTTCCCGTTCTTAAATGTGGGTGACTAATAATCCTTCACTGGGAGCCCAGGCCCATCGGCGTTATCACAAAAAAGAATGGGGCGCGTATCCGCGATTCCTGAGTTTGTATTCAGAAGACTCAGAGGGGGTGCGCAAGAAGACAATTATAATACAGTTCAAAAATATCAAAGGGGTAAGAGCAGGAAAGTAGCACATTAGGCCCAAATAAATCACAGTATAAACAAAATTAATAAAGCCAAATAAAGTCAATGTACAAGCTCGAATTCTTGAACGTCCCCGGTGGAGTCGCCAGAGCTGTGACACCCCTTTTCTACCCCAAAAGATAAGATATGTGTTATTGTGGATTGTGGGTTAAAGATTTTTACCAAATAAAGTGACAAATTTGAGTAGGGATTATTCTACTTACAGATTCGCCACTTGGAATTGATTTTTGGGTGTTCCAAGTCACCTTTTATTTGAATCCCTAGTCAAAGGAAGATTTGACTCTTTTATTATTGGTCTGCGAAAACAAAGTCCGGGTAAGGAATTCTGTTGACCGGGGAGAAGGTGTAAGGCATTCCCCGAGTCCCGTGGTTCTAACGCGGTCACTTTATTGACTGCATGTGGCTTTAGATTAATTTTAAATAAACTATGATTTATTTGATTTTCATGTTTTGCCTATGATCGCCTTTATTGTTGATGACTTCATTGATCTCAAACTAGGACGAGTATCCTCGACCCTAGCTTACACTAACCAAGATGAGTATCCCCGACCTTAGTTCGTGCGTCGTACCTAAAATTGGAGCATGCTCGAAGTTAATTAAATAACAAAGTTTTAATTTATTTGAAAGAATTGAAACAAGACATGTCCTCACGACCTTGCCATTTTATTTATATCTTTATTCTGAAACGGGTCTTCCCGACATTGGTTAAGACGAAATAATTTATCTTCAAGCCTATGAATATTTGTGATCGAGTGATTGATTTACTTTAACTATAAAAAGAATCTCCTCTCATTTTTTAATAAGTAATTACTACCCAAGAGTCAAATTTTAAGAATTAGTTTGACTAAACTAACAATTAAAGATTAACTCCAACTATGGTATTATGGTCAATGAGATGTTTATTAGTTGCTACATATGTATTGGGATAACAGCTTATTGGAGGAAAATATGGGCATCAACTCATTAATTGGCATTGGGCCAACTATTATTTAAAGAAATGAATCAACTTCTTGTTAAAAGGGATGTGCTAGCTTGCCTTGAACGAGAATGGGCCAGCAAGTCAGCTCATTGGGCCCTTGTTCTTGTTGGCCCAATCCTATTAAGTTCAAATATTCAACTAACGACTCTAATCTCAATAACTGACCAAGCAACCCGTACTGTTTGTGTATCTTAAGTAAACTTCAACTTTCACAAAGCCTAAAAAACTTTACTAAAAGAGCCAACAACATAAGTATGAAAGTCAAGAAAGGAACAAATATTTACTGCTATACTAGAGTAATAAAATGGATCATTAAGGGCCTTTTGAAAATATACCTCCAATAAAACTTCCAACAAAGAGAAGGGTAAAGAACCTACACCAAACATGGTTCTTTTTCACACACACAAAAAGACCAACACATTCTGTCCATTTACAAAAATCTTCATTAAGCTTTGACATTTTCCTTTTCTACAGCATGATCAAGATTGTCATGAAATATTACTCAAAGTCTAATAGGGAATACTATGAAGCCAAAAATAAAAAAATAAACAAACTAGCAAAGTCAAATGTTTAACATTATGATCCCAAGCGTGATTTCAAGATTGAAATCTCAACATCCATCCATATTGCAAATTTCCTTGAAGATGCTTCAAATAAATCTAAACATGCACAAATCTTCACCAATTGCTATTAAAAATCTGCATTACAAAGGATGAAGAATTACCTGAAATGTTGAAATACAGCAGTACAATAGCAGAAATGTAACAACAGAGATAGCAGGAAAAGCAAGGAGAAATAGCAGCCAAAATGGAACAGCAACAGCCATAAAGAGATAGTGGAAACCGGGCAGTAATGAAAACCCAGAAGCGCAGCAACTTTCGAAGGAGAAAGAAACTAAAAAACGACTTCAAGAACTATCTATTTCTTGGAAGATTTTTTACTCTCTGAAAAATCACTCAAAGTTCTCAAGCTTTCAGTTCTTTTAGAGTGTAAAGATGTCCTCTAAGTGTCATAGAGCGTATGTTTTAGTCTGAAAGAATGACCCTTTTATGTAGGAAAAATAAGTCATTTTGGACAGATTTTGGTTCACCAAAAATCTGTCCAAAAGGACTAAGTTTTATGTGCCAAAACATTCCACTTTTCACAACCATGTACTTTAACAGTCTACCTTTCACAACCACTTTTCAAAATCTGTCCAGCATGCTTAAAAAGTAAAATACCGAGTAACCATGTACTTTAAACTCAAGTATTCATCTGTTATCTTCACATGACTGAAATTCAGCTTATACACTCAAAATCCAACCAACTATGAATTAGAAAAGTAGAAACAAGACTCAAAATGTAATAGAACTAAGTATTCAGACAAATTAGATTAGGATGAATTCGATTTGTGCAAGCTAACGTGGAACAACCACTGAATTTCACAAGTTAATGCCCGAAACTGAAATTAAACGAATGTCGCTAAACTATCATGATTAATAACAACCAAATACATGACTAACTATATTAACAATGCAATTAATATTTTTTTGGTTTTTCATGAACTTAACATAAAGGCTTAACTTTCAACCGACTAGGTCGAAGAACTGAAAATTCAAACTTAACAACTCTATACAAAATAGTCGACCGACTAGATCGAAGAACAAAAAGTCAGAACTAACAAACAACAACAAACTACTCGACCGACTAGGTCGTAGAACTGAAAGCTCAAACTTAACAAATTCACACAAAATAGTCGACCGGCTAGGTCGAATAACCGACAAACGGAACTAACAGACAATAACGAAATACTCGACCGATTAGGTCGAAGAACTAAAAAAATTCATTTATAAAGTAACATGTAATTGAAAACCAATACTACCCTAGCTCAATTGCACACAAATAACAATAACGTAAATGGAAATTAAACCTTAAAACTAATACTAATTACAAAAGCGAAAAGAAAATATTAAAAAAGATAAAAAAGGAAGTAAGGTTTATACCAATTAAGGGCATGTGAAACTGTCCATAAATCTCAGGGACGACGCGAGCAGTGACAAATGATGACGAGAGACCTTTGAACAAACTTTTCTAAGTGGCAGACATTATGACCACCGATTCGGGGGGGCTACTAGTGATTTAAACACCATGTCGCCTAGAAAGGGTCGTTTCCAGGTCGTGTCTAAGAAAAACAAACAGCGGCTCAGGCACTTAGTGGTGGTGAGATGACAGTGGGGGCTACTGGGAGGAATTCGGCCGGATTTTGGAGGGGTTTGAAGATTTTGAGGCTTGGAATGGAGAAGAGGAGAGTGGGAGGAGACTGGTAGTATAAAATTTTTGGAGTTTGGGGTGGTGAGCGGCATCTAGGGTTTCGGTTAGGCTTAGATTTATGGAGATTGAGAGGCGTTATGGGGATTTGGGGTTCGGATTCATGGAGAGGAGGTTGACCGGAAGAAGTAGTAAAATTTTGGTGGTAACTGAAGGTGGGCCGCCGCCGGTGGGTGATACCTGGAAGCGGAGCAGGGGCGGAGACGGCATAGGGAGAGGGGAGAGGCTAGAGAGAGAGGAGAGCAAAGAATGTTAAGTAAAAAATGAGGGCAATTTTTCAGAGATATAGCCTTTAAATACATTGGGTGGGGATTGATAGGGGCCGTCAGATGAGATGAGATTGAACAGCTGAGATTCAATCTCAGCCTACTAATCAAAACGACATCGTTTAAGGCGTCTCCTAAGCCCCCCTTGGTCTGGACCAGATCTAAGCTGAATGGGCCACTGATTTGGCATTATTTTGGCCCAACAGATGAAACAAGACTAATTGGCCCAATCCTTCACAATCCTACTATTACACATAAGATAATTAATATAAAACAAAAAAATCAAAGATAAAATATGGTCAAAATATAGGCATTTACAATGCTATGAATTGAATTGCAGCAATATCGCTTGACTTTGTCATGCCTTGAGGATAGTGAGTACTCTGGATGTGACGCTTAGGCTCAGTGTTTGACTCTAGTATAAGTACCTTAAATCGTATATTGTTAAATTTGATTAACTGCTTTGAATAGAGTGTCGTGATAAAATCAATCCCTACTGAGTTATGCGCCATGTGTGTGAGGTTTGTGTATATTATGTGTATTGCAGTTGATGTCTAGAACTTGCCCCGTGTGTTTGCAAAAAAAAATAATAGTCTTGTTCAGTTTGAGAAGTGATATATGCGTTTCTTTGTTGAGCCAGATATATATAATTTACCCGCCTAAATATTATGTAACGTAGTTAACCCCTTTGAGCATGTAATCATATTTCTTTGGTAGCCACATTACAAGCCTTACCCCTTTGTTTGAATTAACCACATATTTGAACCTTATCGCCTCTCATGAGCACTTGAATTGACATGAATTATATAAAAGTTAAAGTGTGGGGTGGTGGTTCGGCTTTTGAGTGGAACAAATGAAAGAAGTAGAAAGGTCCACCGTTTTGAAAAAGAAAAAATATATAAATAAAATCCACTTGGATTAAAAAAAAGATATATATATATATATATATATATATATATATATTGTATGAAAAATATTTCTTGATGGCGGTGGCTAGTGATGTAATTATGCTTAAAGAAGTATGGGGTAATATATATTGATGTGAAGGTGGAGTTTTGGTTTGACATAAGCATGGGCTTGAGTGTTAAAGTATATGTATTAAAGTGCTTTAGGAAGGTGTAGTCACTCTTGTATCCAAATGTCCTACCTGACCCGCAGCCTACATTACAATCAATTAAAGTCCTACTTGATCCTAAACTGAATGAGCTCGATTAGTAGAGTATTACACAATGGACAAGCCTATGGTGCATCTTTTATGGCATATGAATGTTATTTCTGAGAGCGAGTGAATTCTTCCTATCTTGAGTGCCTACGTTCTTAAAATTTATTGTGTGTGGAAATAATCTCTTTTATTGTGTGAGGGCACGTGACTCGTAACAGAAAGGTAATGTCATTGACCTCTATGTTAGAGTAAGTGACTGAGTTGTGAATAATGCATCGTATTTGTGAGTCAAATCTTGACGTGAAGATGTTACACCTTTGCGCTTACTATATTTTAAAGATTCTTGGTTTGACGAGTTAAGAGAATTGTTAAAAAAAAGCGTGTCTATAAAGTGTAGTTTGATTGCTCGAGGACGAGCAACATTTAAGTGTGGGGTAGTGATGTTTGGCTATAATTCAATATTTTTAGTACATTACTTACCTTACATTTTAGGTGCTTTAATGCTAAACTATACTATATTTGCACGTAATTGAATCTATTTTATGTGTAGGTACATTGGAGATGAAATTGGAGAAAAATGAATATTTTAAGTATAAATCATTGCTCAAAAATAATAGGAAAGAAGAAAGAAACAATTGAGCAGAGAAAAATGAAGCAGCAGGCGAAGATAGCCTAGAGGCTCGCATTAGAGCAGGCGAGGTGAGCTCTTTAGCTCGCGTAGAAGCGCGCAATGCAAGGGTTTTAGCGAGGTAGAGCGCGCGGCATGGCTTGCGCTGTACAGTCTAAGGCGAGATGAAGCTCGCATTTTGCCTCGCGAGGTGAGGTCCGTAGCGAGCCTGGTCCGGATTTAAAAGGCCTACTTCATCTCCTTGTTGGACTTGGAATTGGGATATGTCCTTTAGGTTTTTTCCTAAACATATAAATAGTCATTAAACACCCTTTTTGAAGGAGTTTTGCAACTTGAGTCAAGAATAGCTCATGGAACAACTTTTGGGGGGAAGAATCATCGAGTTCTACATTCCTTCATCTTTTCTTTGTAATTCATTTATGAAAAATAATTGGAAAATTGTTACTATGAATATGAGTATCTAAAATTCTAATCTAGGGTTTTGATGTAACCTATTGGAGGATGATTTTCCTATTACGTTTAATATAGATTTGTCGTAGCTTTTTATATATTTGTTCAACTACGTTCATATTGTGGTTGATTGAAGAACTCTCAATCGACTATGCCTATTTAGTTTGTATTCCTCGGAAGAGAATGCATATTTAGGTAGTTGTTTAACAACATCACTCCTGACGTATGTGAGGGATCAATACGGAAGTTTAAAGGTGGGATTAGGAATAACAAAATCTTGATGCGATCTGAGTGAGCCGTAACTTAGTGCCAACTAGTGCAGTTCGGAAGAATATTTCTAGTAAGTTATGGTAGTTATTCGGATGAGAATTACAACACTCAAAGCGCTCGCGATCAATAGAAAAAACCTAGGCAAAGCCAACTAGTGCAGTTCGGAAGAATATTTCTAGTAAGTTATGGTAGTTATTCGGATGAGAATTACAACACTCAAAGCGCTCGCGATCAATAGACAAAACCTAGGCAAATTTATTGTCGGAAAAGGATTTCGACAATACCATTGGTACCCGGGGCTCAAACCTTCAATTTGAGGCCCTATAGGTATTCATTTGATCAAAAGAATGTCATTGAAAACATGGTGGGAGAGATGTTGAAGTCTCAAACAGTGGTGCCCAGCCACTCCTGTTTTGCTTCTCCTGCATTACTTGTGAGGAAGAAAGATAATACTTGGAGACTTTGTGTGGATTATAGAAGATTAAATTCTCTAACTGTGAAGAACAAATACCCCAACCCCATGGTAGAAGACCTCTTGGATGAGCTCAATGGATCTAAGATATTATCAAAGGTGGACCTTAGATCTGGATATCATCAAGTCAGAATGAGATTTGATGATGAGCATAAAACTGCATTCCGGACTCACCATGGCCTTTGGCAATTTAGGATGATGCCTTTTGGTCTCACTAATGCCCTTGCAACATTTCAATCCCTTATGCATCAAGTCTTTGGGCCCTATCTCAGAAATTTCATACTGGTATTCTTCGACGACATACTAATATATAGCTTGTCTATGGAGGATCATTTGAAACACTTGCAAATTGTGTTGCAGCTATTAAGGGAAAACCAACTCTTTGCCAAAAGATCCAAATGTGCCTTTGCTCAGGATAGAATCGAGTATTTAGGACATGTGATTACTGGCAATGGGGTAGGTACTGATTCTAGCAAGGTAGCTACAATGTTAGAGTGGCCTCAGCCAAAGACTATTAAGGAATTGAGAGGATTCCTTGGTATTACAGGTTACTACAGAAGGTTTATAAGAAATTACGCCCAGCTCAGTAAACCTCTTACTTCCCTGCTTAAGAAAGGATCATTTGAATGGAGTGAAGAAGAAACCGACGCATTCCGAAAATTGAAGCAAGTAATGACTTCGGCTCCTCTTCTAGCACTATCGGACTTCAACAAACCTTTTATAGTTGAAGTAGATGCATGTGGTACTGGAGTGGGGGCTGTCCTTTTGCAAGATAAGCAACCAGTGGCTTACTTGAGTCAGGTTTTGAGAAAGAACCATCAAGGCCTATCAACTTATGAAAAAGAGTTGATAGCCTTATTAATGGCAGTCGATAAATGGAGACACTACCTACATCTAAACCACTTCATCATCAGAACTGACCACTTCAGTCTCAATTTCCTCAAGACCAAAAGATCACGACCTCTCTTCAGCACAAAGAATTGACAAAACTTATGGGCCTTAGCTACGAGATACAGTACAAGAAGGGTACTGAGAACACTGTGGCTGATGCACTCTCTAGAATGCATAATGTTGGTGTTGAATGTCGTGTCATCTATCAAATTCAACCAAAATGGGTGGAAGAAATCATCAACAGTTATGATGGATACCAAGAAGTAACCCAAATAATGACTCAGGTGCTTGTGGATCCTGTTGCAGTAGCCAATGTGATCCTACAAAATGGATTGCTGAAGTATAAAGGCAAGGTGTGAGTAGGTAACGGTACTCAACTGAGACAACAACCGGTGCAACACATTCACTCTACAGGTCTGGGAGGTCATTCGGGGGTCACTGCTACTATGCAAAGGATCAAGGACATTTTTTATTGGCCCTCTATGCTAACAAATATTAAAAAGGTAGTTCTGGAATGTGATGTTTGTCAAAGGTGTAAGGGGGATCATGTAGCTTATCCAGGGCTACTACAACCACTGCCAATTCCTTCCAGACCATGGGAGCATATAACTATGGATTTTATTGAAGGCCTACCCAAGTCTGAAGGGAATAATACAATCTTCGTTATTGTGGACAGGTTCAACAAATATGCACATTTCTTGTCTCTTTCTCATCCTTTTACTATTGTACAAGTTGCTTGATTTTTCATGGATAATATCTATAAGCTGCATGGGTTGCCTACTAGTATTGTGAGTGACAGGGACAAAATATTCTTGAGCTTGTTTTGGAAGGAGGTGCTTAAGGGGTTGAAGACAGAGTTGAAATTCAGTTCTGCCGATCACCCCCAATCAGATGGGCAATCTGAAAGGGTGAATCAATGTGTGGAGAACTATCTGAGATGCATGAGTGGACACGAACCCAAAGATTGGCACAAATGGTTTTCCCTAGCCGAGTATTGGTATAATTCCAATTATCACACAACTACTCAATCAACCCCTTTCAAGATTTTATATGGATATGACCCTCCTCAACTCTCCTTTGAGCTGGTGACACACTCGAAGGTAGCTGAAGCTGATCAATGGTTGCAGGAAAGGCAAATAATGACCAAGATTTTGAAGGCAAATCTTGAGAAGGCACAACAGAGAATGAAGCTTTATGCTGACAAGAAAAGTAATGAAAGGGAGCTAGAAGTTGGGGATTGGGTTTTCCTCAAGCTTCAACCTTATAGACAGACTACCGTGGCTATACGGAGAAATTTGAAGCTAACATCCAAGTATTATGGCCCTTATCAAGTGATTAAGAAAATCAGTCATGTTTCATATGAACTCCAATTACCTGCTTGTGCTAAAATTCACCCTGTTTTTCACATATCTCAACTGAAGAAGAAAATAGGGCCTCATGCTATTCCATCCATTGATCCTGCAGTATGCTCTGCAGATGGACAGCCTTTAGCAGAACCAATAGCAATCTTGGATAGAAGAATGATCAAGAGAGGCAATTCTGCAGTTGTGCAGGTCTTGATACAGTGGGAAAATTTACTTCCTGAAGAGGCCACTTGGGAAGTTTACAGTTTCATTCGGTCGCAGTTTCCAAGTTTTAATGAACCTTGAGGACAAGGTTCCTTAAAGGGAGATGGATTGTCATGAATTAAGCTTAGTAGTAGAAGTCTATAAGTTTTATTATGTTCAGTTTAGTCCCTCTCTTTATTTTCTCATTTTTACAATTAAGTACCATTAGAATTACTTCCAGAAGGGACACGTGGTAGTCTATGGTATAATAGGTTGTTACACTAGAATCCAATGTTGGATTCCTATTTAGCTGGCATATGTACGCATTTTATGATTTATCAAAAATTCTGGGGCCACTGTGGCTGCTATCTGCATCCTCAATATTGCTCGGGTGCCCACTATTGAGGCAGAACTTCCCGAAGAAGTCACCAAATTATTGCAGCTGTATCAGGACATCTTTGAAGAGCCTAAAGGATTGCCACCCTCTAGGCCTTTTGATAATTCTATACCATTGGTACCTGGGGCTCAAACCTTCAATTTGAGGCCCTATAGGTATTCATTTGATCAAAAGAATGCCATTGAAAACATGGTGGGAGAGATGTTGAAGTCTCAAAGAGTGGTTCCCAGTGACTCCTGTTTTGCTTCTCCTGCATTACTTGTGAGGAAGAAAGATAATACTTGGAGACTTTGTGTGGATTATAGAAGATTAAATTCTCTAACTGTGAAGAACAAATACCCCATCCCCATGGTAGAAGACCTCTTGGATGAGCTCAATGGATCTAAGATATTCTCAAAGGTGGACCTTAGATCTGGATATCATCAAGTCAGAATGAGATTTGATGATGAGCATAAAACTGCATTACGGACTCACCATGGCCTTTGGCAATTTAGGATGATGCCTTTTGGTCTCACTAATGCCCCTGCAACATTTCAATCCCTTATGCATCAAGTCTTTGGGCCCTATCTCAGAAAGTTCATACTGGTATTCTTCGACGACATACTAATATATAGCTTGTCTATGGAGGATCATTTGAAACACTTGCAAATTGTGTTGCAGCTATTAAGGGAAAACCAACTCTTTGCCAAATGATCCAAATGTGCCTTTGCTCAGGATAGAATCGAGTATTTAGGATATGTGATTACTGGCAATGGGGTAGGTACTGATTCTAGCAAGGTAGCTACAATGTTAGAGTGGCCTCAGCCAAAGACTATTAAGGAATAGAGAGGATTCCTTGGTCTTACAGGTTACTACAGAAGGTTTATAAGAAATTATGCCCAGCTCAGTAAACCTCTTACTTCCCTTCTTAAGAAAGGAGNAGACTATTAAGGAATTGAGAGGATTCCTTGGTATTACAGGTTACTACAGAAGGTTTATAAGAAATTACGCCCAGCTCAGTAAACCTCTTACTTCCCTGCTTAAGAAAGGATCATTTGAATGGAGTGAAGAAGAAACCGACGCATTCCGAAAATTGAAGCAAGTAATGACTTCGGCTCCTCTTCTAGCACTATCGGACTTCAACAAACCTTTTATAGTTGAAGTAGATGCATGTGGTACTGGAGTGGGGGCTATCCTTTTGCAAGAAAAGCAACCAGTGGCTTACTTGAGTCAGGTTTTGAGAAAGAATCATCAAGGCCTATCAACTTATGAAAAAGAGTTGATAGCCTTATTAATGGCAGTCGATAAATGGAGACAGTACCTACATCCAAACCACTTCATCATCAGAACTGACCACTTCAGTCTCAAGTTCCTTCAAGACCAAAAGATCACGACCTCTCTTCAGCACAAAGGATTGACAAAACTTATGGGCCTTAGCTACGAGATACAGTACAAGAAGGGTACTGAGAACACTGTGGCTGATGCACTCTCTAGAATGCATGATGTTGGTGTTGAATGTTGTGTCATCTATCAAATTCAACCAAAATGGGTGGATGAAATCATCAACAGTTATGATGGATACCAAGAAGTAACCAAATCATGACTCAGGTGCTTGTGGATCCTGCTGCAGTAGCCAATGTGATCCTACAAAATGGATTGCTGAAGTATAAAGGCAAGGTGTGGGTAGGTAAGGGTACTCAACTGAGACAACAACTGGTGCAACACATTCACTCTACAGGTCTGGGAGGTCATTCGGGGGTCACTGCTACTATGCAAAGGATCAAGGACGTTTTCTATTGGCCCTCTATGCTAACTAATATTAAAAAGGTGGTTCTGGAATGTGATGTTTGTCAAAGGTGTAAGGGGGATCATGTAGCTTATCCAGGGCTACTACAACCATTGCCAATTCCTTCCAGACCATGGGAGAATATAACCATGGATTTTATTGAAGGCCTACCCAAGTCTGAAGGGAATAATACAATCTTCGTTATTGTGGACAGGTTCAGCAAATATGCACATTTCTTGTCTCTTTCTCATCCTTTTACTATTGTACAAGTTTCTTGATAGTTCATGGATAATATCTATAAGCTGCATGGGTTGCCTACTAGTATTGTGAGTGACAGGGACAAAATATTCTTGAGCTTGTTTTGGAAGGAGGTGTTTAAGGGGTTAAAGACAGAGTTAAAATTCAGTTCTGTCGATCACCCCCAATCAGATGGGCAATCTGAAAGGGTGAATCAATGTGTGGAGAACTATCTGAGATGCATGAGTGGACACAAACCCAAAGATTGGCACAAATGGTTTTCCCTAGCCGAGTATTGGTATAATTCCAATTATCACACAACTACTCAATCAACCCCTTTCAAGATTTTATATGGATATGACCCTCCTCAACTCTCCTTTGAGCTGGTGACACACTCGAAGGTAGCTGAAGTTGATCAATGGTTGCAGGAAAGACAAATAATGACCAAGATTCTGAAGGCAAATCTTGAGAAGGCACAACAGAGAATGAAGCTTTATGCTGACAAGAAAAGTAATGAAAGGGAGCTAGAAGTTGGGGATTGGGTTTTCCTCAAGCTTCAACCTTATAGACAGACTACCGTGGCTATACGGAGAAATTTGAAGCTAACATCCAAGTATTATGGCCCTTATCAAGTGATTAAGAAAATCAGTCATGTTTCATATGAACTCCAATTACCTGCTTGTGCTAAAATTCACCCTGTTTTTCACATATCTCAACTGAAGAAGAAAATAGGGCCTCATGCTATTCCATCCATTGATCCTGCAGTATGCTCTGCAGATGGATAGCCTTTAGCAGAACCAATAGCAATCTTGGATAGAAGAATGATCAAGAGAGGCAATGCTGCAGTTGTGCAGATCTTGATACAGTGGGCAAATTTACTTCCTGAAGAGCCACTTGGGAAGTTTACAGTTTCATTCGGTCGCAGTTTCCAAGTTTTAATGAACCTTGAGGACAAGGTTCCTTAAAGGGAGATGGATTGTCATGAATTAAGCTTAGTAGTAGAAGTCTATAAGTTTTATTATGTTCAGTTTAGTCCCTATCTTTATTTTCTCATTTTTACAATTAAGTACCATTAGAATTACTTCCAGAAGGGACACGTGGTAGTCTATGGTATAATAGGTTGTTACACTAGAATCCAATGTTGGATTCCTATTTAGCTGGCATATGTACGCATTTTATAATTTATCAGAAATATTATCCAATTCTCTCTATCTTCTTCTTCTTTTCCCTTCTTTCCCATTTTGCTCTTCACGACTAAACCTGCTCATAGCTCAGCTCGTGATATCAAATTGAGTGGTTCAAAAGCCTAACTTGACTAAAATTTCACAAGGAATCCATTGGAGGCATAAAAATCGAGTTTCAGAATCATTTGGCATGAGATACGAGGTAGAATAGTTGGCAAAAATATATATATATAACGGGCAGACTTTTTCTTCTTCAAATTTTCGAACCCCACAGCCCTAGGAACGAATTTCTTCACCAAATATCGTCCCCAAGTCATAGGTAATCAATTCTAAACTTTATTCTTTCATTTGTGATCACGCTCAACTATGTCTTATAATAGACTAAGCGGGCGTTGCAAATATAATCCGGGGTATTATGCCCAGAGTCGATCCCACAGGGAATTAACGTATCAATCAAGTCGTTAGAATACACAACTTTTACTCAATCAATTCTCTCAAGACTTTTTAATATAAATTGGTGATGTTTTACTAATTCTACTGACAATAATAATAATAACAATTACTAACAATGTGTTGTAAACAATTATGATAAAGGTCTAAGGTTATGGTTTCCCCCGTTGGTGAACTTACTTCTTGGATATTTCATATAACTTGATTAATTATCTCTATCAATCATGAACACTCTATCTACCATAAATCTCTCTCAAGTAATTATGATAATTTACTAGACGCACTCTCTCAAGTTACGCTAGCTAGATTGCATTANTACAGTTCACTTTAGATTGCACCCGAAGTATCGTTATTTCTAATCCAACTTCTAAAACCTCGGTTATGACTTTCGTCTATACTCCGGGAGTGGTGTTCTTCAATTAATTACCTAAATATGCACTCTCTCTCAAGTAGATACATACTAACTAGGCACGGCTAATTGATGGCTATTCAATTAACTACAACAAGAACGTAGTTGAACAAATAGAGATGAACAATCAACCAAACTATATTAATATCACCATAATTTTATCTCCCAACGGGTTCCACCAAAACCCTAAAGNGCTGAGTAGTAATCCACAGGCTTTTCTTCACTTTAATGGCTTCTCTCCTTTCAAGTTGTGTTTCTGGGTCTATTTATATGTTTGGGATACACCCTAAACGTGTAGGAGACTTCTATTCCAACCGGGAAACACTTAAAACTCGGATTTGACCGGATCAGGGGCCAGGCGTTACAGGCCAAACGCCTGGATTACGCTTGGCCAGGGATGGCGTTTGGGCTCTGGTGCCTGGATAACGCCAGGCTAGGGCTGGCGTTTGGGCTCTGGCGCCTAACGCTAGGCTAGGGCTGGCGTTTGGGCTCTGGCGCCCAGCTATAGCCCGGTGCACTCCTCTTCACCTCTTGAGCATATTTTCGACGTATTTGCATCCATTTAGCTCGGCCTCCATCTCCAATTCACCTACACATGAAATAGACTCTATTATGCACATAAAAAGTGTATTTTTATCATTAACGCACATAAAATGTAGGGCATATAACATGTTAAACCATGAATTCTAGCCTCGCATCAATACCCCACACTTAAACATTTGCTCGTCCTCGAGCAATCA
>ML382564.1:75142-112209 GCA_005239525.1 Nicotiana knightiana | reverse complement strand
AAGTTAGAGTTAACTTAAGGTGTGTAGAAATTAGCTAGGGGCTAGTTACTACAAAGGGTTAGATTAATCCTTAGGATTACAAATGAGTTTATTTTGTAAGTCCGTTTCGCTCAGAGTTTTAGTGAAGAGTTTGAGAAAATCCTACTGAGGAGTAGGTCGTCGTTTTTTCACCTTTTGAGCTAGGTGTTTTCCACGTAAAAATCTCTGTATTTTTACTTTACAGCTTTTTATTATTTCGCAACAGTAGTAGTTGGAACACGAAGAAGAACCAGGTTCTTATACTGAGATATTTATAACCTAATGAACCTAGTTTCTCCATGATAAATGCTTAAAACCATACAAAGTGTTTGAAGTTTATACAGGGTTAAGCACAGAGTTTGTCATCATCAAAAAAGGGGAATTTGTTGACCTAACTCACTGCATAGTTTTGAAGATTGATAAATGTCTGACCAGTTGAACCAGGTCCATCAGATCACACATAATTGACCTGACACGTTGTCACACAAACCTTATATGCATAGGAGATGAATGCTATTGTGAAGTATCAATGAACAAGGAGAGTATCTTCTAACGCGAAAAGGTTGAAAATTGATGAGAGAATAGAAGTTGAATTCAACAAGGACAGAAACGAAGGAAGGAAGTTGAGTTTGATAAGAACTTGTTCTCCCAGGTAGAGTCGAACCAGAACTCAACTGACTTTTAAATAATTGAAATATTCTTGCTTGAAAGAGAACGCACAAGTGCATAAGTGAATCAAGATCTGAAAGAAAAATTCCCAGATATTTTGCAAGCAGAATNAGCTTTCATAGAAGCAATTGTAATAGGTACGTATTGATCAAGTTAGAGTTAACTTGAGGTGTGTAGAAATTAGCTAGGGGCTAGTTACTACAAAGCGTTAGAGTTAATCCTTAGGATTACAAAAAAGTTTATTTTGTAAGTCCATTTTCCTTAGAGTTTTAGTGAAGAGTTTGAGAAAATCCTACTGAGGAGTAGGTCGTGGTTTTTTCACCTTTTGAGCCAGGTGTTTTCCACGTAAAAATATCTGTGTTTTTACTTTACTGCTTTTTATTCTTCCGTAACAATAGTAATTGGAACACGAAGAAGAACCAGGTTCTTATACTGAGATATTTATAACCTAATGAACCTAGTTTCTCCATGATAAATTCTTAAAACCATAAAAAGTGTTTGAAGTTTATACAGGGTTAAGCACAGAGTTTGTCATCATCAAAAAGGGGGAATTTGTTGACCCAACTCACTGCATAGTTTTGAAGATTGATAAATGTCTTACCAGTTGAACCAGGTCCATTAGATCACACATAATTGACCTGACGCGTTGGCACACAAACCTTATATGCATAGGAGATGAATGCTATTGTGAAGTATCAATGAACAAGGAGAGTATCTTCTAACGCAAAAAGGTTGCAAATTGATGAGAGAATAGAAGTTGAATTCAACAAGGACAGAAACGAAGGAAGAAAGTTGAGTTTGATAAGAACTTGTTCTCCCAGGTAGAGTCGGACCAGAACTCAACTGACTTTATAAATAATTGAAATATTCTTGCTTGAAAGAGAACGCACAAGTGCAGAAGTGAATCAAGATCTGAAAGAAAAATTCCCAGATATTTTGCAAGCAGAATTATTGTGCGACACAAAGGCTACAGACCAGCTAGAAGAACCAGCTCCATCTATTTATCATTGAGTCTAGTTGGTTGTAGTTGGAGTATTTAATATTGTATCTTTTCAGCTTTCATAAAAGCAATTGTAATAGGTACGTATTGATCAAGTTAGAGTTAACTTGAGGTGTGTAGAAATTAGCTAGGGGCTAGTTACTACAAAGGGTTAGAGTTAATCCTTAGGATTACAAAAAAGTTTATTTTGTAAGTCCATTTTCCTCAGAGTTTTAGTGAAGAGTTTGAGAAAATCCTACTGAGGAGTAGGTCGTGGTTTTTTCACCTTTTGAGCCAGGTGTTTTCCACGTAAAAATCTCTGTGTTTTTACTTTACTGCTTTTTATTCGTCCGTAACAATAGTAGTTGGAACACGAAGAAGAACCAGGTTCTTATACTGAGATATTTATAACCTAATGAACCTAGTTTCTCCATGATAAATTCTTAAAACCGTAAAAAGTGTTTGAAGTTTATACAGGGTTAAGCACAGAGTTTGTCATCATCAAAAAGGGTGAATTTGTTGACCCAACTCATTGCATAGTTTTGAAGATTGACAAATGTCTGACCAGTTGAACCAAGTCCATCAGATCACACATAATTGACCTGACGCGTTGGCACACAAACCTTATATGCATAGGAGATGAATGCTATTGTGAATTATCAATGAACAAGGAGAGTATCTTCTAACGCGAAAAGGTTGCAAATTGATTTGAGAATAGAAGTTGAATTCAACAAGGAAAGAAACGAAGGAAGGAAGTTGAGTTTGATAAGTACTTGTTCTCCCAGGTAGAGTCGGACCAGAACTCAACTGACTTTATAAATAACTGAAATATTCTTGCTTGAAAGAGAACGCACAAGTACAGAAGTGAATCAAGATCTGAAAGCGAAATTCCCAGATATTTTGCAAGCAGAATTATTGTGCGATACAAAGGCTACAGACCAGCTAGAAGAACCAGCTCCATCTATTTATCATTGAGTCTAGTTGGTTGTAGTAGGAGTTTTTAATATTGTATCTNAGCTTTCATAGAAGCAATTGTAATAGGTACGTATTGATCAAGTTAGAGTTAACTTGAGGTGTGTAGAAATTAGCTAGGGGCTAGTTACTACAAAAGGTTAGAGTTAATCCTTAGGATTACAAAAAAGTTTATTTGTGAGTCCATTTTCCTCAGAGTTTTAGTGAAGAGTTTGAGCAAATCCCACTGAGGAGTAGGTCGTGGTATTTTCACCTTTTGAGCCAGGTGTTTTCCACGTAAAAATCTCTGTGTTTTTACTTTACTGCTTTTTATTCTTCCATAACAATAGTAGTTGGAACACGAAGAAGAACCAGGTTCTTCTACTGAGACATCACTCAAAAATTGGGTACCACACAAAGTAACCTATCTTCTTGTGTGGTATTGAAGTCTAAAACATCACTGTATAATCAGTTGTATGTTCCCTGTTTTGCAAAGCATGTAATATGCGACTAATTCTGTCTGTTAGTTCAAGTATCCTTACTATTTTGTGATCACTTTAAATACTGGTACGAGTATCTATGTTTGAATAAATACCAATCTGTTTGAAACATATGCTGAATATGTATTCTGTTTATTCCTTGGTACAACTTTGTTCGCAACCATGTAATTTGAGTCTGTTTGCTTCTGAAAACCAACTGTTTTTCTAAAACTGTCCCCTACCCCCTATGTACTAGTTTTCTAACTTCTACTCTTAGTTATTTAGGTTCCTACCACCCCCAGTGTGAGCACTGCCTAGGGTCCTTGAGAATCCTCCGAATTCTGACACATTGGAGATGGTCTTCCAATATTTTATGAACTGTTTCTTTAAGTTTGATCCTGGTGTGAGCATTGCCCGGGTACCTGAGGCCCTTGGTAACTTTGACGCACTAGAAACCTAATTCTATGTGCCATGGATGGACCACCTGTATACTTCAGACTTGCTTTGCTTGAAGGCCTGGTTTCCAGGTTAATATTGGGTCTATGAAGGCTCCCTATAGTATAATGAATTTTGCTGTGTAATTTATTCATTATTGGGATGTAATAATGTAATAATCTCTATAATAAGCAGATCTGGGGTTATTACTAAAAGCTGGGGGATTTTATATATCTTTGTTAGAAAACTCGGGTAGAAATCCTGCCTATAAGACTTTTGTGTTGGTTCCTTATGTGCATGTTACTGTTCATTTAGAGATCCTGCCTAAATGATGTTTTTCTGACTGTTTGTGACTCTGAATCTTCATATTTTCGGCATATTAGAGACACTTCCTATAGGTATTTTTCTAATTCTGCATTAGAATCCATGCTCATAGGATCTACACATATTTTCAATCTCAATGTGCATTAGTGATCATGTATATAGGATCATATTTGTATGAATTAATAAATTTTCTTGGTAACTTGTCTAAAATTCTGCCCACATGTGATTAATAGAATTCTTGCCCATAGGATTAAAAATCCGTTTCGACTTAGATATCATGTCTATAGAAGATATAAAAATCAGTTTTCTTCAATTTAGATACCATCTCTATAGAAAATAAGCAAATCAGTTTCAATACTTAGAAATCATGCCTGTAGGAGTTAATTAATTATGAAAATTAGAAAGCATGCCTATAAGATCTAAAAAGATAAAACCTGTCTTTATGAGCAATTCGTTTAGAAACCATGTTATAGGTCAATAATTAACAGTTGTAGATGCCATGCCTATAGGATGCTGCTCTGGTTATCACTTAGGAAAACCTGTAGGCTTTCTAAGGATTCTGGGCCTAAAAATGTGACATCTTGCTGCCTGAAATGTGCCCATATTCAAAGTTTAATAAAATCAGTAGGCAAGCCAGTAGGTTCTAGTGCTCGTTTTATAAACTAGTTTCTTACATTCTGTTTAGGCCCATCTACATATCCTGCCTATAAGATCCTAAATTAATGAAATTTGCTAGTTGAACTGCGTGCATTTGCTGTTGCTTGTGGAGGTTAACATGAGCCCTTATTTTCTCCTTACATGATAGTCCTATCTGAATTTTGTTTGTCTCCAAGATTTTTCTCATTTTAAGAAACATAGGTCAGTCTTGAACTACCTTAAATAGAGGTCTTAAACACCTCTAGGACCATAGGTAAGGGCCGGGTAGTGCACGCGTAAGGAACGATTTAGAAGCTACTAGAATGCTTAAGTAACAACTGAAAGATAGTAATTGGGTAGTAAAGGAAATGATTACCCGTGCGCTAATACTATGTGTAGCACCCCAACTTGGGGAAAGTTACCAAGTATTGCATGGAAACGATCCTATAGGCTAAAACACTTAGGACCCTTTTTAATTCATATTTTGAAATAATAGCTGTCTAAACTGCTTTATTTTCCTTTAAGACTAATTCGCTTAATTAAATTCGGCCGGGACCCACTGTTGTGGACCTCGAGGGGTGCCTAACACCTTCCTCTCAAGGTAATTTCGAGCCCTTACCTAATCTCCGATGATGCAAACTAGTTCAATGAGTTAACTGCTCTAGGTGCCCTAACGCACCTTAATCCATTAGGTGGCGACTCTTCAAATCCCATACTCCCATCCCAAAGGGAATAGAGTTGTCCCAAAAAAACGTCGAAACCCGATTTCACGAGGAAAAAAGGGGCGTGACACCTTCTTCCTGATTGTAGCCTTGAACTACCAACCTTGACTTGTTTCTTGTTGTATTCCTAAAATCATCGAGTTTGTTCCTGAAAACCCACATGTTTCCTATAATAGTTCTATCTGTAGGTCAAGGAACCAGGTGCCATACTTTGTTCCTTTTAAATTGATGCAGCTCCTTTTGCATGGTTGTGATCCAGTCTTCATCTTTCAATGATTCTTTGATATTTTTGGGCTCTATTTTAGAAAGAAAGGCTGAAAAGGCAAGTGAGTTTTTGGCTTTTGATCTGGTTTGAACTCCTGAGTCGAGAGGGGTGATTATGTTGTCAAGAGGATGTGAGCTTTTGTGCTTTCAATTTGGTACCTGAATCTCATTGGTAGAAGATCCAGGTATGCCTGACTGAGGTTCTTGTCCGCATCTTACTTCAGCAAGTGGAGTACCTTGGACCACCTCAACAACTCTATTTTCAGCTTCAGTTGTTGTGGTCGTGGGACCAGGTTCCTCTCCAATTGATGGATATGTGGTTGCATCATTTTCACCAGATTCCTTGACATGACTCATCATATTTTCCTTTCCATTGGACATGTCAATAACTTCACCTGGAACAGATAAAAGTCCTCCATCTTGATCATCATATCTGTCCTTCTCACAGGAGAGGTGAGATTTGTCAAAGAGCACATGGATACTCTCCTCAACACATTGAGTTCTTTTGTTGTATACTTTGTAACCTTCGCTTTGAGATGAGTATCCCAGAAAGATTCCTTCATCACTTTTGGCATCAAATTTTCCAAGTTCTTCCTTGCCATTATTGAGGACATAACATTTGCAACCAAAAGTCCTTAAATGCGTTAGCTTGGGATTTCTTCCATTCAGCAACTCATAGGGTGTTTTGTTTAGAAGGGACCTAATCATGCACCTGTTTATCAAGTAGCAAATAGTGTTGACTGCTTCTACCCAAAACTTTTTCGCAATGTCACTTTCAATTAGCATAGTTCTTGCCATATCTTCAAGAATCACGTTCTTCTTTTGTACAACACCATTTTGTTGTGGTGTTCTTGGAGTTGAGAAATTGTGAGTAATGTCATTTTCTACATAGAATTCATCGAACTTGGCATTATCAAATTCTATCCTATTGTCAGATCTGATGCAGACTACATTACTTCCCATCTTCACTTGGATCTTCTTGACAAAAGAAACAAATAGTTTAAAAGTTTCATCCTTGGTTCTGAGAGACAGGGTCCAAGTGAATCTGGAGTAGTCATCCACTATCACAAAGATATATTTTTTCCTCCTCTGCTTGGCACCCTCATGGGTCCACATAGATCCATATGAAGAAGATCAAGTGGCCTTGAGGTGATAATTTCCTTTTTGGGCTTAAAAGAGGATCTGACATGCTTTCCTTTTGCACACGTATCACACACTTTGTGTTCCTTGAAGCTTGACTTGGACAGACCATGAACCAGATCCTTCTGGACTAGTTTGTTTGGTAATGAAAAACTTGCATGCCCTAGTCTTCTTTTCCATAACAGCAGCATCATCAACAACTCTTAGACATATGAGATCACCAATTTACAGGGACTCAAAATCAGCAACATAGATGTTCTTGTATATCTTAGCCACTAACACCACTTCACCAGTCACAAGATTTGTGTCTGTGTATATCTTTGACAAAAATTCCACCGTGTTTCCCTTATCACATATCTGAGAGACACTCAGCAGGCTGTACTTCAAACCATTGACATAGTATACATTCTCAATTGAGTGAGTGAGTGACTTGCCAATCCTTCCAACTCTCAGAATGTATCCTTTTTTTTTCATTTCCAAGGGATACACTCCCTCCTTGCACGGCTTTCGGTGAAAGGAAATCGATTGTGTTTCCAGTCATGTGTTTTGAGCAGCCACTATCCATGTACCATCGTTTCCTGCTCCCCTTCACTGCTCCCTACACAAGGAAATCACGGGTTAGATTTAGGAACCCAAACAAATTTGGGTCCCTTGTAGTGAGGAAAAGGATGAACGAGTGTTCTTTTAGTCCAGGCAGGCATCATGGATTTTCTATATGAGGGACCAAATTCTCTAGTAGTAGTTACTTTCTTAGAAAATCTTTGTTTTTCTGTTGAGACTGAACCCTAGCCTTGCAGTTTTCCTTAAGGTGCTCATTGTTGCCACAGTGAGTGCAAAACCAATTATCGGGTAAATTAACATACTTGCTATGAGGGTTGTATGGAGTCTTTTCCCTTTGAAACCCAATTCCCTACCTGTTCCCCCCATTATTAATGTACATGGCAGTGATAACATCAGAGGACTAGGTCAATTTGAGTGATTTTTCAATATTACTTTTGACTCTTCCTTGTTATTCTTGAAGTTGTTTGTTCTTTTCAAGTTCAGCACGCAGTCTAGACTTCACCATATTCATCTCATCTTCAAGCCTAAGATGCGCTTCATTAGAAACTTCCTTACCTTTGTGAAGAACCTCAAGCCTACCCTTTTCCTTTCAGTTCCTTAATTGTGTCATTCAGATCCACTACTACAGCTAGTAGGTCATCTCTTTCAAGCTCAACGTTAGCAACTCTTTTGATTAAGACATATTTTTACTTTTCAACACTCTCAATGGTTTCCTTTAAATCAACTACCACTACTACTAGATCATCTCTCTCAAGTTCTAATTAGCAAATTTTTTCAATTAAGACCTCTTTTTCTTTCTTAGCACACTAAATAGTCTCTTTTAAATCAAACACAACAAACAGTAGATCATCTCTTTCATTTTCTACATTTGCAATCTTTTTAGTTGGGGCATCTTTTTCTTCTTTCAAACTCACAATAGTTTCTTTCAAATTTACCGCAACGACTATCAAGCCATCTCTAAATTGTTCTACTTCTCCTAATTCCAAAATTAGAAAATTTTTATCATTTAGAAGACTGTGGTATGCATCTATTAAAACATTTTCCAAAGGAATATGTTTTTTAGGAGAGTAAGATTTAAGACTTCTCTGAACATCCAGAAAATTTACCTCATCATTGTTGTCGTCATTTTCATCATTAGACAAGCCATCAAGGCAAAAATGGAGTCATACTCAGTTTCTTCACTCTCTACTGTCATCATTGATCTGTCACCGCGATCATTATCTTCTTCAGATTCGTTGGAGGAGCCTCCCCATGCAACAAAATCTTGCTTCACAACATTGTTAGCGCCATTTTTTCTCTTAAAGCGTTTATCAGGAACCGGGTTCCTCTTGGCTGCTTCGTCTGTGTTGTGCTTGAATTGATCTTGCTTTAGAAGGGGACAATCCTTAATGAAGTGTCCTGGCTTGCCATATTGATGACATATGTCAAAAAAATTTAACTTGCTAGAATTGCCCTTTTTGGAGTGCCTTCATTTCTGCGAACCATTTTCTGGAATCTCTTTGTCAGGTAAGCCATATCACCATCCTCACCAATTGAATCATTAATGTCTGTCTTGAGGACCAGTTTCTTCTCTCTTTTGGGCTCTCTTCTTTCATTGTCCTTCTTTTTCTTCATTTCATATGTTTTCAGATTGCCAACGAGTTCATCGATGGTCAGCTTCTGCAAGTCTTTTGCCTCTGTAATGGCATTCACCTTGCTTTCCCAGGAGCTAGGCAATATACGTACGATTTTCCTGACAAGCTTGTTTCTAGGAATAATTTCACCAAGAGACTGAATCTGATTAATGATAGATGTGAAGCGAGTATGCATATCTTGGATGGATTCATCATCTTTCATCTTGAAGAGCTCATATTCAGTTGTGAGCATGTCGATCTTGGATTGCTTGACCTGTGTTGTTCCTTCTTGAGCTGTCTGGAGGGCTTCCCAGATTTCCTTAGCTGAATGGCATGCCGATATCCTGTTGTATTCATCAGGACCAATGCCACAAACGAGAATTTTCTTTGCATGAAAATTCTTTTCTATGGCTTTTCAATCGGCATCATTGAATTCTTTCCTTGTTTTAGGAATAGTTACAGCAGGGTCTCCACTAGTTTTTTGTGGGAACAAACGGTCCATCACATATGACGTCCCACAGCTCAGAGTCCTGAGCCATGATGAAGTCGTGCATCCTGGTCTTCCACCATCCATAATAGTGTCCATTGAACCTTAGTGGCTGGAGCAGCCATGAACATCATTTCTAGGTGTTAACTTGATAGAAAGAACCCGCTATGATACCAATTGATAGAATTTGAGGGTCCACCAAACTATATAGAGAATCAGGTTATCTATTAGTTCCATAGATTACACATACACGATAGTAAGTAAATGACAGTGAGAGTTTTTACGTGGAAAATTCTCATCTCACGGGATTAAAAATTACGACCTACCCTTGTACGATTTCAACTTCACTACTGAGCAAACGTTTAGATTATAACCTATTGTAACCTAGGAATTAAGTCCTTAATCCCTCACTAACTTGTAACGATCCTATTACAAGCCACTTTGTAATACCTCTATTACAAAGACTTTACAACTTGACTAACTCTAGCTAAGACACAAACACAAAGTTTATGATTTTACAAAGAGTTTCCTACACAATGCTTCTAGGTAAGCTAAGTAGGAATTACAAGTATGAACATTAACAAAGTTGCATCTCGACTAAGGACATACAATAACTTGATATGGGGAGCTGGTCCATAACAATGTTGTTATTTATTCTTGATGCACTTGAGAATCGTTTTGCTAGATGATCGATCACTGTGGGAGTGCTTGAGTAAATTCTCTAAGTGTTCAAGTGATGTTCTGTCATTGGTTTAATGCTAATATAACATTGATGACATCACTTGAATGATGTAAGCAATTTGGGTACAAGATGCCTCCCAATGGAGTTGACTGCTGCATTATGTTGTACTGTTGCATGTGCAAGCAGTCACTTTCCAGTTGTTGGAGAGTTGACTGGTACAATCACCAGGAGAACTGAAGTCCATCTGTCCCCTTGTTAATTCTTTAACTTCTGAAAGGCTAACGAACATCTCTAGCTTAAGTCCGGTTATTTTCATATGCAGGAGAATGTGGACCCGATATGTATCAGGTTTCTTATCTGGTTCTTGACATTAAGTTTGTTAAATCATCAAAACATAAAACAGGATACTTATAACCTATCAATTAAGGTTCTTTTTTATATGGGATCCCCTAAACTCATCATCCTCCGCTTTCTTCCCCCAAAGTTAAAGATTACTAGATTGGAAGGACGACGTATACAACTTATAGAAAAATCTCAACCAAAAAGTTAAAAAAAATAAAAGAAAATTGAAAAAGTATAACGGTTTCATGGTTGGATTGGTATCAAGTTGACAATGAACAAAGGTTTGAAGCCATCCTAGTTCATTCACATAAAGCGTGTGTTGTAAGAAAAAAAAAATCATGAATAGCCGCTTTTCAATTTATGTAATTGAAATATATATAATGTCCTCGAGTTTCAACTTGTAACAGTAAAACAAAAATCTAATGTTCTGGAGTTTTAACTTCTACAAGTGAAACTCCAGAAGAATGTCATGACGTTTTACTTGTGGAAATTGAAAGTTCATGGATGATAATGGCTATTTTCCAAAGACATGACTGAAAAGTGGCTAGCTCATACTATTTCTACTATTTTCTAGTAGTAGACTAGTAGTCCTAGCTCCTTTGGGCCTCAAGTTGATTGGGTTTTCTGGCAAAAAACATAAATAGACAAAATTTAAGAACAAATTTCACAAATATAGCAGGTATTTTACATACAAGGAAACTAATTAAGTTATATTCCTTGCAGAAAGCTTTAAACCCTTACCTATAATCACACATCTAAAGTGTTCATGTCACGACCCAAATTCTATTAGAGGTCGTATGGTGCCTAACACCACTGTCAGGCAAGCCAACAATAATTGATTTACTTAATTACTCATTTTAGTATTTTGAAATGATAATTTCCTTCAATTTAATAGTGAGAGATAGAAACTACAGAGTAAATGATAATATTTTCATAACTACAATATTGAACATCACATAATCACCCTCAAAACCCAGTGTCACAAGTGCATGAGCATTAATTAGGAAATATATTAAAATACAACATTCGTCTGGAATACAATAGACATGATAGGGTAGATAACTCCAATGGAGACTCTGTGTGCTGTGACTTCGCAATATGGGATGCAGCTCACCTAAGTCCTCGCAATAACCACTTCTCTGCGCCCACAAGGCCACTAGAGATATATGCACCTGCACAAAATGTGCAACAAGTGTAGTATGAGTACGTAAATCAACACATACACAATAAGTATCTAGACTAACCTCGAAGAAGTAGTGACGAGGGGTCGACTCCGACACTTACTATAGGCTAACAATAAAATACTGATATTATAATTAATCATGGATTTTATAGAATGGTTTTAAACTCAATAACATGAATTAAGTAAACAATACTTTTGTTAATAGGAAATTTCCAAATTTATTTTCGTCATTTAACACTTTGTATCTCAGGCCAATGAAGCAATATCAATTATTATTAATTTCAAAGATTTATCATGCGCAAACAATGTCAAGGGCGTACGGCCCGATCCAACATAAATATTTAAATTGTGCACTGTCGATGGTCGAACGAAACGAACCATAGATGCATCTATCTGCTACCGAGGCGTTCGGCCCGCTTCACAAAAGAGAAAACACATTTAAAACAACCAATTCAAGATTTATTAAAGGAAAATTATTCAAGGAAATACAAATTCTCATTAACGGCCAAGAAAATGAATTTTAATCTTTTACAATTCCTCTATCAATTTTCAATATGATTTAAACAATTAAATTAACAAGTAGGGTGCAAACATCGCAAGTATAACATGATTTGGGTCCTAGACTACCCGAACATAAGCATAATAGTAGATACGTACGGACTCTCGTCACCTCGTGCATACACATCACCCACAAATAGGAGCACATAATAATTTAATTCACCTATGGGGTTAATCCCCTCTTACAAGGTTAGAAAGGAGACTTACCTCACTCCGAAATTCCATAACCGGCTCCAAAGCCTTTCCAACAACTCAAAACCAATGCTCATCGTTTAAAAACTAGTCAAATAAATGTGCAAATACATAAATATGTACTCTAATACTCATTATAATTCAATTTACAACAATTTCCAACTTCGCTCGAAAAGTCGATAAAAACAACCCTCGGGACCACGTGTCGAGATTCCGAAATTTTCGAAGATAAACATTATCCATAACTCCACGAACTCATATATAAAATTTATTTCCAATTCCATGTCCAATTTTTTGATGAAAATCAAAAAATACCAATTTCGAGGTTTTCTATCAAAACCACAAATTTCCACTAATTTTCCATGAATATCCATGTTGAAATCCATATATAATCCAAGTATTTAACTTGCAATAGGTGGGAATCACTTGCCTTGACATAGATGATGGAAATCTCCCCTTGAAGCCTCTCCAAAATCGCCCTAGCCGTGTAGAAAATGGGTGCAATGAACTCAGACCCTGTTGAAAAACATTCTGCCCAACACTGCAGCCTTCTTCTTCGCGAACACAACACTGCCCTCACGTTTGCGAAGCATAACCAGCTTCCGCCTCAATTCCTCCTTTGCGTTCGCGAACGCGATGCCTTCTCAAGACTAACCATCGCGAATGCGAACAACCTACTGTCACGACCCGTTTTGCCCTCCGAAGGGTATCGTGACGATACCTAGTCTCTATGACTAGGTAAGCCTAAAATTTTGCAAAAATTAATAAAATCAATAAAATAAAGATAGAAAAGAACTCAAAAGGATATAACATAACTGCTCAGCATGTACACTTTCACTTCCCAAAACCCGGAATGTCATGATAGTGACAAGATCTGTACTAAATGTAGCTCTATACAATTAAATAGTGGAAAATACATAAGTCCTCTATGCCTATGCTAGAATAGAAGGGGACTCGTGGGATTCTGCGGACGTGGAAGAATTACCTCGCGGTCTCCTGGAAGCTGCTAGAACGACTCTTAGCCACGATACTGGGTGCTGGTACCTAGATCTACACATGGGGAAAACATGCGCATGAAAGGGCGTGAGTACTCCACATTCGGTACTCCGTAAGTGTCAAGCCTAACCCGAGTCAAGTAGTGACGAGGTCAGGTTGAGGCTCTACTGAGTTTTAAAACAAGTCAATATAAATAATAAACAGTGAAACATAGATGAGCAATGATAAACACGATTAACGGAAACTAAGAGAGTTTATAACAAATAGAGAGCCCTCGGCTTAGCACAACATATATCTCAACAGTAAATGTGCAATGCAGTACAAGGGGAAAGCTCCCGGATCTCAATCAGTAGTACCAATTTAAATATGCTATGCAGTACAAGGGGAAATCTCCCGGATCTCTGTCCGTAGTCCCAATTTTAAATATGCATTTCAGTACAAGGGGAAAGCTCTCGGATCTCAGCCCGTAGTCCCAATTTTAAATATGAAATGCAGTACAGGGGGAAAGCTCCCGGATCTCGGTCCATAGTCCCAATTTAAATATGCAAAGCAAAAGTATGTCAAATACGGCTTAATTTCACAGTCCCGGAAAGCAATAGGCAAGAATAGAATAAATCTACCTAAGCATGGTGCGACTAGTAGTAAATAAGAGGAAATCAAGTAAGAAACAGGTAGGCATGCTTACTCTTAAGCTATCTACTCAGTTAAGACAGGAAACAGTAATATATGAATGAAAATGATCAATTTCATGGAAGTAAAAATAGGATTTTAGCATTAATGACCTGTGTAGGCACTTGTCACCTCACGTACACGGCGTCCACGTAACAAAATCATTATAAAAATGCCGAAGGGGAAGTCCCCAACACAGAATTAGGCAAGACACTCACCTTGACTGCGCTAATAAACTCAATACCACGCTCTTGCCACGAGTATCCAACTCAGGGTGGCCCAAATCTAGTAAATTCGATTAAATAATGTAAATAACACTTTAAGGAATCAAAATAGCTAATTAATTTGAAGCTAATACGTGAAATTAGGAAATTCGCCCAAAAACACCCTCGGGCCCACATCTCGGAATCGGGTGTCTAACTATATAAGAATCTCTCAAATCGGAGGTCAAACACCCAAGAAAAACTAAACGATTTGGTCTATGAAGCTCATCCCATTTTTCCCATTTTCTACCCACAAATTTCGAAATTAAAGGTTGAATTTAAGATTGGAATCATGGAATTTGATCTTCAATGGATGGAAATCACTTACCCAAATTACACAGGTGCAAAAGTCTTCAAAAATCTCCCTTCCCGAGCTCCAAAATTCGAAAATGGTGAAAATAGGCTCAAACCCTCCAAATTGGTTTAATATTCTGCCCAGGCCTAAATTGTGATGTGCGATCGCGCTCATAGAGATGCGATCGCATAGGCTAAGACACACTCTCCTAAAGCTGGACCACACTGTGGTCGCACACATCCAGCTGCGTTCGCAAAGCTTTCCTGGACTGGACCCTATGCGTTCGCAGCTAAGGCCCAGGCGAACGCATAGAGTGAAACTCCCCTGCCCGGCCCAATAGCCCTTATGCGGTTTCGCTCCTCTTATTGCGATCGCACTGAACAAAATCAGCTGGGCCCAAACTTACTCTCCGCGATCGCAGCCCAAAACACGTGATCGCTTTGAAGGATTCATCTGATGCTCAAGAAAACCAGAAACAACAGAAGTTTAAACAAAAAAATATACCCGTTGAACATCCGAAACGCGCCTGAGGCCCTCGAGACCTCAACCAAAACTACAAACTAACTCTAATACCCCATTCAAACTTGGTCGATCCTTAAAAACACATCTTATAACATCAAAATCATCAAATATGCATAGATTCAAGCCTAAGAACTTAGGAAATTTCTAGAAATCACGTCCGATGCCGAAACACGTCTAAACTCATCTGAATGACCTCAAATTTTGCACACAGGTCATAAATGACATTATGGACCTGTTGTCGCTTTTGGAATTCCATTCCGAATCCGATATCAAAATCTCACCTATCGGCCGAAATCATCGAAATTCTAACTTTTGCCAATTCAAGCCTAAATCCACAATCGACCTCGAAAGCACGTTCTGAACACGCTCCTAACCCCGAAATCACCCAACGGAGCTAACGGAGTCGACGAAATTCCATTCTGGATCCGTCTTGACACAGCTCTAGCTACGGTCAGATTTCTAAAGCTAAATTCCACATTTATGGACTATGTGTCCAAAATCACTCCGGAATTCATCACTCAATGCTACGACAAGTTCCAATAACATAAATAGACATGGGAGAAGTGGTTATTAGGGGATCGAGGCACTAACTCTCAAAATAACCAACCGGGTTGTTACATTCTCCCCCTCTTAAGAAAATCATTCATCCTCGAACGAGCATAGAAACATACCTAAAGCTGTGAAAAGATGAGGGTACTGACTCCGCATATCCTGCTCGGTCTCCCAAGTCGCCCCCTCGACTGGATGACCCCTCCACAGAACCTTTACTGACGCAATATCCTCTGACCTGAGCTTCCTGACCTGCCTATCCAATACAGCTACTGGCTCCTCAATATATGACAGATCCTTGTCCAACTGGACTGAATTGAAATCCAAAACATGAGACGGGTCACCGTGATACTTCCCGAGCTTGGGGGTAGGGCTAGCTCATAAGCAACCTCCCCAACACGTTGCAACACCTCAAAAGGGCCAATGAATCTCGGACTCAGCTTGACTTTCTTCCCTAACCTCATGATGCCCTTCATAGGCGATACCCGAACCAAAACCCGATCACCAGCCATAAATGCCAAGTCACGAACCTTCCGGTCCGCATAGCTCTTCTGCCTGGACTGAGCTGTGCAAAGTCTCTCCTGAATCACCTTCACCTTTTCCAGGGCATCCTGAACCAAGTCTGTACCCAACAATCGGGCCTCGCCCGGCTCAAACCATCCCACGGGAGACCTGCACCTCCTACTATACAAAGCCTCAAATGGCGCCATCTGAATGCTGTACTGGTAGTTGTTGTTATAAGCAAACTCTGCAAGAGGCAAGTATCGATCCCATGACCCTCCAAAATCTATCACACAAGCACAGAGCATATACTCGAGAATCTAAATCGTGCACTCGGTCTGCCCGTCCGTCTGAGGGTGAAAAGTTATGCTCAACTCTACCCTGGTGCCTAACTCTTGCTGAACGGCTCTCCAGAACCGTGAAGTGAACTGTGTACCTCTGTCTGAAATAATAGATACTAGAATACCGTAGAGGCGAACAATCTCTCTGATATAAATCTCAGCTAACCTCTCCGATGAATATGTAGTCAGCACTGGAATGAAATGGGCTGATTTGGTTAGCCGATCCACAATCACCCAAATAGGATCATGCTTCCTCAAAGTCCGAGGAAGTCCAACAACAAAGTCCATGGTGATCCGCTCCCACTTCCACTCTGGAAGCTCAATCTTCTGAAGTAATCCTCCCGGTCTCTGATGCTCACATTTGACTTGCTGACAGTTGAGAGACTTGGCTACAAACTCCGCTACATCCTTCTTCATCATTCGCCACCAATAGTGCTGTCTCAGATCCTGGTACATCTTCGCGGTACCCGGATGGATGGAATACCGCGTACTATGGGCCTCCTCAAGAATCAACTCCCGAAGCCCATCCACATTGGGCACACAAATCCGACCCTGCATCCTCATCACACCACCTTCTCCTATAGTCGCATCCCTAGCATCACCCCGCCGGACTCTATCCTGAAGAACCAAAAGGTGGGGATCATCATACTAGCGCTCTCTGATTCGGTCATAAAGGGAAGATTGAGCAACCACACAAGCTAATACCCGGCAAGGCTCAGAAAGATCCAATCTCACGAACTGACTGGCTAAGGACTGAACATCTAAGGCTAGAGGCCTCTCAGCTGCATGAAGGTATGCCAAACTCCCCAAACTCTCCGCCCAGCGACTCAAGGCATCGACCACCACATTGGCCTTCCCCGAGTGGTATAATATAGTGATGTCATAGTCCTTAAGCAACTCCAACCACCTACGCTGGCGCAAATTTAGATCCGTCTGCCTAAATATGTGCTGAAAACTCCGGTGATCCGTGAATATCTCACATGGAACACCATATAAATAATGACGCCATATCTTCAGGGCGTGAACGATCGCTGCCAACTCGAGATCCTGAACAGGGTAGTTTTTCTCATGAACCTTCAACTGTCTGGACGCGTGGGCAATCACCCTACCGTCCTGCATCAACACCGCTCCCAGGCCAATCCTCGAAGCATCACAATAGACTGTATAGGACCCGGAACCGGTAGGAAAAACCAACACAGGAGCTGTAGTCAGGGCTGTCTTGAGCTTCTGAAAGCTCTCCTCACACTCCTCGGTCCATATAAAAGGTGCACCCTTCTGGGTCAGTCTGGTCATAGGTGCTGAAATGGATGAAAATCCCTCCACAAAACGACGATAATACCCAGCCAAACTGAGGAAACTGCGGATCTCAGTAGCTGCGGATGGTCTGGGAAAACTCTGTACCGCCTCCACCTTCTTCGGATCTACCTTGATCCCATCCGATGACACCACATGGCCTAGAACGCCACAGAATCAAGCCAAAATTCACACTTAGAAAAATTGGCGTACAACTTCTTCTCCCTCAATGTCTGAAGCACGGTCCTCAAGTGTTGCTCATGGTCCTCTTGGGACCGAGAATATACCAGAATGTCATCAATGAACACAATGATGAAAGTATCAAGATAAGGCTGAAATATGCTGTGCATCAGATGCATGAAGGCTTCTGGGGCATTGGTCAGCCCAAATGACATAACAAGGAACTCATAGTGGCTATATCTGGTCCTGGAGGCATCCTTTGGGATATCCGGTTCCCGAATCTTCAACTGATGATGACCTGAACGTAGATCAATCTTGGAGAACACCCTAGCACCCTGTAATTGGTCAAATAAATCATCAATGCAAGGCAATGGATATTTGTTCTTCACTTTCACCTTATTCAGCTACCGGTAGTCAATACTCATACGCATCGAGCCATCCTTTTTCTTCACAAATAACACTGGAGCACCCCAAGGTGATACACTAGGACTGATGAATCCCTTTTCAAGCAACTCTTGTAACTGCTCCTTCAACTCCTTCAACGCAGGAGGAGCCATGCGATAGGGAGGAATGGAAATGGGAGGCCTATGCCCGGCAACAAGTAAATGCCGAAATCAATGTCTATATCGGGTGGCATACCCGGAAGATTAGCTGGAAATACATCAGAATAGTCCCTGACAACTGGAACTGACTCAACTGTAGGGGTCTCAACACTAACATCTCTCACATAAGCCAAATATGCATCACACCCCTTTTTGACCATCCCCTGAGCATTAAGAAAAGAAATGACTCTGCGGGGAGTATACTCTAAGTAACCTCTCCACTCTAACCTCGGTAATCCTGGCATAGCCAGCGTCACGGTCTTGGCGTGACAATCAAGAGTAGCATAGTAGGGAGTCAGACAGTCCATACCCAATATAACATCGAAATCTACCATACTGAGCAGTAGTAAGTCAGCTCTTGTCTCGAAACCACTGATATCAATCAAACATGACCGATATACGCGGTCCACAACAAGAGAATCTCCCACTAGATTAGGGACATAAACAGGGGAACTAAAAGAATCCCGAGATATCCCCAGATGTGAAGAAACATAAGAAGACATATATGAATATGTAGAACCTGGGTCAAATAATACCGATGCATCCCTATGAAAAATGAGAACAATACCTGTGATGAATGAATTTGAAGCAATAGCCTCGGATCGGGCCGGAAGAGCATAGTACCTAGCCTGGCCTCCCCCTCTAGGGCAACCTCGACCTCCCCGACCTCCACCTCGAGCTGCTTGAGGTGGTGGGGTAGCAGCTGGGGCTGGAAGAATAGCTGGAGGACCTGGTGGAAAACGTGGAGCCTGATAAGTCTGAGGTGGTGCACCCTGATAAGTCTGAGGTGGTGCACCCCTCCTCGCTCTAGGGAAATCTTTGATCATATGACGAGGGTCACCACACTCAAAGCAACCCCTCGGAGGACGTGGCAGTCGTTGCTGACTCTGATCTGGCCTGCTGGACTGGCCAGTGATAGCACCTCGAGCAGGAGGCGCCTGAGATACTGGTGGTGCATAATAAGGCTCCTGAGGTCTAGGAGGAGCTAGAATACCACTGGCTGCTGGGAGAGCTGAATGAACAGGGAGACTTACAAAACCCCTACCATATCGTGTTGCTGGTGTACGGACTCCTGAAAAATGACCAGTCTCTCGAGACCTCTTGGCCTCTCTCTCCTCTCTGTCCCGGGCTAACATAGTCTCAATCCTCCGGGCAATACTCACGGCATGCTGGTAAGTAATATCGGTCTCCAGCTATCTGGCCATGCTGGTCCGAATACTGGGATGGAGTCCCTCAATAAAGCGTTGAACACTCTCTCTGACAGTGACAACCAAAGCTGGTGCATGGCGAGTAAAATCGCTAAAACGGACTGCATACTCTGACACAGTCATGGCACACTGGCATAAATGCTCGAACTCCGCACGCCAAGCATCCTGAAGCTCTGAGGGAAAAACTCAAGAAAGAACATCTCGGAGAACTGAGCCCAAGTAAGTGAAGCTGCCTCGTCCGGGCCACCACTGATAAGTTGCTCCCCTCAGCTGGAAAACAGTGAAAGAAACCCCACTCGTCTCCACAATACCCCTAGTGCGAAGAATGCGATGACACCCCTCATGAAAACCCAGGGCGTCATCCGAAGCTAGTCTGCTGAACTCAGGTGGGTGGTACTTCTTGTACCTCTCAAGTCGGAGTTGCTCTGCTTCAGGAACAACTATCCTAGTCTCATGCTGGGCTGGAGCTGCTAGGGGCATAGGAATGTACTCTGGAACCTGCCCAATATGAACCCTCTGCTTAGGAGTACGGGCTGCGGGAGTCTATGTCCCTCCCCCGGCCTGGGATGTAGCTGGAGCTATCGGGAGTAGACCCGCCTGAGATAAAGTACTGAAGGCACTCAAGAACTGAGCCAATGTCTCCTGGAGGTCTATAGTAACAGTAGGGACCTCCTGTGCCCCTCAAATTATAGCTGCTGGGGGCTCCTCTGCCTCTGATCTAGCCGGTGCCCGGGCTGCACCGTGTGCTCGTCCTCTACCCCGGCCCTTGCCTCTGGTGGCTCTGACTGGGGGCTCGGGTGCCTGGTCATCAGTACGTCCGGTACGGGTACGAACCATCTGCAAGCAAGAATAGAATAGAGTTTAAGAATTTGATGACAGTAACTAGCACGATAAGGAATTCCAAAGAATTTGATTGTTCTTAACAGTTACATAGCCTCTCGTAGATAGACACGGACGTCTCCACACCGATCTGCGAGACTCTAATAAACCGGCTTGTAATTTGTGACTCCTATGAACCTAGATGCTCTGATACCAACTTGTCACGACCCGTTTTGCCCTCCGAAGGGTATCGTGACGACACCTAGTCACTACGACTAGGTAAGCCTAAAATTTTGCGGAAATTACTAGAATCAATAAAATAAAGACAGAAAAGAACTCAAGAGGATATAACATAACTGTTCAGCATGTACACTTTCACTTCCCAAAACCCGGAATATAACGATAGTCACAAGATCTATACTAAATGTAGCTCTATACAATGAAATAGTGGAAAATACATAAGTCCTCTATGCCTATACTAGAATAGAAGGGGACTCGTGGGATTCTGCGGACGTGGCAGAATTACCTCACGGTCTCCTGGCAGCTGCTAGAACGACTCCTAGCCACGATACTGGGTGCTGGTACCTGGATATGCACATGGGGAAAACATGTGCAGGAAAGGGCGTGAGTACTCCACATTCGGTACTCCGTATGTTCCAAGCCTAACCCCAGCCAAGTAGTGAGGAGGTCAGGTTGAGGCTCTACTGTGTTTTAAAACAAGTCAATATAAATAATAAACAGTGAAACATAGATGAACAATGATAAGCAGGATTAACGAAAACTAGGAGAGTTTATAACAAACAGAGAGCCCTCGGCTCAGCACAACATATATCTCAACAGTAAATGTGCAATGCAATACAAAGGGAAAGCTCCCGGATCTCAGTCCATAATTCCAATTTAAATATGCTATGAAGTACAGGGGGAAAACTCTCGGATCTCTATCTGTAGTCTCAATTTAAATATGCATTTCAGTACAGGCGAAAGCTCCCGGATCTCCGTCTGTAGTCCCAATTTAAATATGAAATGCAGTATAGGGGAAAGCTCCTGGATCTCGGTCCATAGTCGGAATATAAATATGCAAAGCAGAAGTATGTCAAATACGGCTTAATTTCACAGTCCAGGAAAGCAACACGCAAGAATAGAATAAAGCTACCTAAGCATGGTGCAACTAGTAGCAATAAGAGGAAATCAAGTAAGAATAGGTAGCCATGCTTACTCTTAAGCTATCTACTCAGCTAAGACAGGAAACAGTAATATATGAATGAAAATGAGCGGTTTCATGGAAGTAAAAATAGTATTTTAGCAACAATGACCCGTGTACGCACTCGTCATCTCACGTACACGGCGTCCACGTAACAAAATCAGTATAAAAATTGCCTAAGGGGAAGTCCCCATCACAGAATTAGGCAAGCCACTTACCTTGACTGTGCTAATCAACTCAATACCGCGCTCTTGCCACAAGTATCCAACTTCGGGTGGCCCAAATCTAGTAAATTCGGTTACATAATGTAAATAACACTTTAAGGAATCAAAATAGCTAATTAATTCGAAGCTAATACACGAAATTAGGAAATTCGTCCAAAAAGTCCCTCGGGCCCACGTCTCGGTATCGGATAAAAATCACATTTTCCGAACCCCCATTCACTCACGAGTCTAACCATATAAGAATCTCTCAAATCGGATGTCAAACACCCAAGCAAAACTCAACAATTTAGTCTATGAAGTTCATCCCATTTTTCCCATTTTCTACCCACAAATTTCGAAATTAAAGGTTGATTTAAGATTGGAATCATAGAATTTGATATACAATGGATGGAAATCACGTACCCAAATTACCCAGGTGCAAAAGTCTTCAAAAATCGCCCTTCCCGAACTCCATAATTCGAAAATGGTGAAAATAGGCTTAAACCCTCGAAATGGGTTTAATTTTCTGCCCGGGCCTAAATTGTGATGTGCGATCGCGCTCATAGAGATGCGATCGCATAGGCTAAGCCACACTCTCCTAAAGCTGGACCACAATGCGGTCTCACACATCCAGCTGCGTTCGCAGAGCTTTCCTGGACTGAACCCTATGCGTTCGCAGCTAAGGCTCACGCGAACGCACAGAGTGAAACTCCCCTGCCCGGCCCAATAGCCGTTATGCGGTCGCGCTCCTCTTATTGCGATCGCACTGAACAAAATCAGCTGGGCCCAAACTTATCCTCCGCGATCGCGGCCCAAAACACGCGATCGCACTGAAGGATTTATCTGATGCTCAAGAAAACCAGAAACAGCAGAAGTTTAAACCAAAAAATATACCCGTTGAATACCCGAGGCCCCCGAGACCTCAACCAAAACTACCAACCAACTCTAATACCTCATTCAAACTTGGTTGAGCCTTAAAAACACATCTCAGAACATCAAAATCATCAAATATGCATAAATTCAAGCGTAAGAACTTAGGAAATTTCTAGAATTCATGTCTGATGCCGAAACACGTCTAAACTCATCTGAATAACCTCAAATTTTGCACACAGATCATAAATGACATTATGGACCTGTTGTTGCTTTCGGAATTCAATTCCGAGTCCGATATCAAAATCTCACCTATCGGCCGAAATCGTCGAAATTCTAACTTTTGTCAATTCAAGCCTAAATCCACAACCGACCTTGAAAGCACATTCCGAACACGCTCCTAGCCCCGAAATCACCCAACGGAGCTAACGGAGTCGACGGAATTCCATTCCGGATCCGTCCTCACACAGCTCTAGCTATGGTCAGATTTCTAAAGCTAAATTCTATATTTGTGGACTATGTGTCCAAAATCACCCCGGATTTCATCACTCAACGTTCCGACAAGTTCCAATAACATAAATAGATATGGGAGAAGCGGTTATTCGGGGATCAGGGCGCTAACTCTCAAAACGATCGACCAGGTCGTTACACCTACGCGAACGCGTAGGCCAAGAGCTTCCCAGGCCCACTTATCTTACGCGAACGCGAGAGGGAGATCGCGAACGCGGAGCCCAACTGCCCAGACCTTTGCGAACACGACTCCTTGAATGCGAGCGCATAGCACAAATGGCCCAGCCCACAACTCTTTCTGCGTGAACGCGGGACTCCCTTTGCGTTCGCGGAGGACAACACCAGCATAACAACCCAAATTTGGTCCAAAATCACCCCGAATCACACCCGAGGCCTCCGGGACCCCGTCGAACCACACCAACCTGTCCCAATACATAACACAAACATGTTCGAGGCCTCAAATCACACCGAACAACATCGAAACCATGAACTGTACCCCAATTCAGGCTGAATGAACTTTCGAACTTCAAACTTCTACACTCGATGCCGAAACCTATCAACTCACGTCTGATTGACCTCAAATTTTGCATACAAGTCACATTCGACATTATGGACCTACTCCAACTTCTGGAATTGAAATTTGACCCCGATATCAAATAATCCACTCCCGGTCAAACTTCCTAAAAACCTTCAAATTCTAACTTTCGCCAAATGACCCCAAAATGACATACAGACCTCCAAATCCACATCCGAACGCGCTCCTAAGAATCACCCTACGGAGTTATTCACAGGCTCGGAATCCCAAACGGACACCGGTAGCATTAAAATACCCTTCAATCCAAATTTTGAAATCCTACCAAAATACCAACTTTCCTCAATAGGCGCCGAAACGCTCCCGGGTCATCTAAAACCCGATTCAGACATACGCCCAAGTCTAAAATCATTATATGAATCTGTTGGAATCTTCAAATTCCGAGGTCATGTACTAAAAAATCAAACCTCAATCACTTTCTCTAACTTAAAGCTTCCGAAATTAGAATCTTTATTCCAAATCAACTCCAAACTTCCTAAAATTTAATTCCGACCACATGTACAAGTCACAAAAGCTGAAGTGAGGCTACTCATAGCCTCAAATCACTGAACAACGTGCTAGAGTCCAAAATGACTGGTCGGGTCGTTATAGTTCATTTTCTTAATATTAAACCAAAGAGTTTCAGTTTCCCTTCTAATAATTAAAGAGCAAACTTCATTTATGGCTGTTCGACACTAAATTAAGACAATCCCAAGCCTATTAAATTTGATTGCAAGTTATATCCAAAAACTTATTACATTGGCTACACACAAAAAATGCACTGACCCATTTGATCAACTCTTCAAATTGCAAAGTAGTTTTTAATCTATTCTGATCTATTACTCTTCATTATTTCTCCACCATAAATTGTTAAATCTTTAAAAATAAATCAATTTTTTTTATTTAACTCCATTTGATTTGCAGTATTTAGTAGACAATTGAAAGATATCTCAAAGTCGATATCACTTCTTTTTTAATAACTGAAGAAATGGAGAAATGAAATGAAATTTTCATATAACTAAAATCAAAAGCACCAACTTGGTGAAATTAGCAAGTTTTAATTTCTCTCTCTCCTTCTTCTAAAGATTTTTCTTTTTAAGGGCAAATTGGACCATTTAGAATCAGTCTCCTGTTTTATGGATAAAATTAAAAGGTGTAAAATACCCTTTAAATATTCGTCAAAGAGATACCCAATTTTTCATATTACAAATAATGAGCTCCTTAAATTTACTAACACTTACAATTAGCAGAAAAAAATTTATGCTTGTTTAATAGAAACTAAAAAATAGCAAAATATTTAAATACATAAAAAACTAATTAGAGTAACATGAGTCTTGTGAGTTGTGATTCAATATAACTACTTTAATATTTGTGTGAGGTGGATCTATTATTTTTGTTCATTACCGTTCGTTGATTTTTGTTTTAATAGAAATGTCAGCAGCTTCTTAATTATAAATTTTTATACAAAATAGTCTATACACGTTAGATAGATAAGGTTAAGGTAAAAGAATAATATATATATACACTTTTATACATCATAAAATAATCTATACACATTGGAGAGATATAAGTACTGGGGATACAAAATAGACTGTCACTATACAATATATACAAAATAGATTGTCACTACACAAAAAATTATACAAAAAATTATCACTACACAAAATTTATATAATAGACTGTCACTATACAGAATATATACAAAATAGATTATCACTATACGAAATAGACTGTCATTATACAAAGTATATACAAAATGGACTGTCGCTATACAATTTATATACAAAATAGACTGTCACTATACAATTTATATACAAAAGACTGTCACTATACAAAATATATACAAAATATATTGTCATTATATAAAATAGGCTGTCACTATACAAAAGATATACAAAATACATTGTCACTATAAAAAAATACAAAATAGACAATTCGGGCTATTAAAAGTAATACTTTTGGGCGGAAAGAACATTTCGTGTGAATGGAAAAAAAATATGGGCTATTAAAATTTTGAGGGGCTATAGAGGGTCATTTTCTCATAATGAAATTATCATTAATTATGATTTTATTGGTACTTTCTCTGTCACGACCCAAAATCAATTAAAGGTCGTGATGGCACCGAACATCACTGTCAGGTAAGCCAACAATAAATACTTAGCTTTATTCTCATTTTTATTATTTAAGAAGATTTATTTTCCTTTAATTAAACAGTAAAAGATTAAATTTATAGATTAAATAATAATATTTTACAACAATTTCAATACAGTGCAACCCATAGTCGCCTCAGAATCCGGTGTCACAAGTGCATGAGCATCAACTAAGAATATAAAATTGTAAAGACCCGTAAAATTTTCTTGTTTGAAATAATACCCGAATAAGTCCCCAAGTTGTTATAACTGTAGAAATTCTTAAAACGGACATATATTTTTAGTAAAAAGTACTCCGGAATTTGAAAGATGAATTTTCCAAAACTTTGGGCGTTATGCGACGCACTATGTGATCACATAACGTGTATGCGGACCGCATAATGGTCGCATATATGGGCAGAATCACTGCCCAGTTTGAGGACAACTTGCGGTCCAAAATGCGATCGCATGTTGGTTCTCCGGACCGCATAGTTGTCGCATTCTTGCACATTGATTTTGGTGAGGGAGGTTATGCGACGCACTATGCGATCGCATAACGCGTATGCGGATCGCATAGTAGTCGCATACCTGTCCAGTGTGTTTTAAATTTTGGACCATCTTGAGGGCCATTCTGCGGTCGATTCTGCGGACCGCATGTCAGGAATGCGATTGCATTCCTGACCGCATTCTTGTGTCGGGCTCCTATTTTTCTAATTAAAAAACCCGACCCCAAGTTCATTAAAACACCCATCCCCTTCATTTTTAACTGATTTCTAAGAAAAAATAGAGAGAAGGGAGAGAGGGTTCTTGAGAGAGAAAGTTCTTCATCAAAAATTGGTTCTTCAAAGTCGCTCAAGCCCGGAATCTATCGAGTTATGGTTGTCTTCTTCACTCAAAGAGGTAAGTCTTCACCGCATTTTTTCCCCCAAAGTTCTCAATTTTAATTAAGAATAAAACACATAGGATGGTTCTTGAAAATGGAGGTCAAACCCATGCATGCATGTGAGTAAAACTTCTTAATCTAGCAAAAAGGGAGAGGGTTGGGGTAAGATTCACAAAGAAGGGGTGATAATCTAGTGGAGTCGCCTAGCGTTCGATAAAATGCTTAAAAGAGTCCAAGTGTGGGAATGTATATAATGGCTAAAAACCGTGCATGGTAAGTAATTAAAAAAGGGTATTGTGAAATGATGTGAATGAGTTGAACAGCTATGGAAATGCTTTGTATATGAATTACTACTTGGGGAGAATTATTGTGCCTTGGGTCCAAATATATGAATTGTGGTCGTGAACTTGCGATTCCTTGAAATGATAATTCTTGTGATGTAATTGTTTGTGGTTGCTGTTATGAAAATATGATTGCCAGGTGGGATCGGGTTGCGTGGCGCACCACAAAGTAATAAGGTTGATGGGTTGTGGTGATAAGGGTGGCCGAGGTAATAAGGGCGGCCGAGGTAATAAGGATGGAATGTGATCATTATCACTATTGAAATGAAAATCTATGAAACTCTTGAATATGGTGTTGTTGAAAGGGGAAAAGGAGAGATTGCGAAACTTGTTGATTTTGGTTGCTTCTTTCCACGTGCATTGATTGATTGGTTCTATTACTGTCTCTTATTTGTGTACTGTTTGATTGTACTTGGGATAAAGTTTGTTCATACATACTAGTACTATTCCACAGTACTAACGTCCCTTTTGCCGGGGGCGCTACATTTTCTTATATGAATGTAGGTGGTTCTACAGCAGGTAATTCAGCCCACCGTCAGTAGTGTCTTCTCTCTTTTCCGTCGTTGTTCTGGTGAGCCCCACTTCCTCCCGGGGCCATGTGTGGCTCATGTCACCTTATATTGGGATTATTGTGTAGTGTATGGTATAGCCGGGGCCTTGTTGCCGTCAAGTATTATATAAATCTTTTGTAATCGTAGAGGCTCTGTAGACACAATGTGGGTAATGTACATGTGTATTTTGGGTAGTAAGCGTACGGTTCGGAATCGTGGTCCACGTTGTAAATGTTGTATGTAAATTGTTAACACTTTGATCGTATGTTGGTTTTGATGAAAAGGTAGGAATGAAATCAAACTGTAAGTTTATGCTTAAGTCGTAATTGCTAGTTCACATGAGTAATGTATATTGATATCACGAGGTAGTACGTAGGATAGGTGAGGCAAATCCAGGTCCGCTTGATTGGGGTCACCCGGTTGAGAGCCGGTCGTGTCCCTCGATTTTGGGGCGTGACAAAAATAACATACAATATACCGGAATACAATTTGGACAGGAGAAATACAATACTCTGAAGGAGACTCTGCTGGCTACGGGACGTAATATGGAGTGTAGCTCACCTAAGTCTTCGCATGCGTACACACCTCTGCTCTTACAAGGCCGCTAATCATAAATGCACCTGCACAAAAATGTGCAGCAAGTGTAGTATGATTACGTAAATCAACGCGTATCCAGTAAGTATCCCGCCTAACCTCGAAGAAGTAGTGACGAGGGGTCGACTTCGATACCTACTAAGAGCCAACAATATGATAATATGAAATTCTGATTAAGCATGATGTACAACAATAAGACTTAGAACAAGGAAATAACTGAACAAGTCTTCACCATATTTAAGAGCCTAAATTACTTCTTTTTTTTAAAATATAATCACAAAAATAATGAATTTATACCAATTATAAAAGAGACTTCCAGTTCTGTTATCACACACAAATACCACCAAGGACATTCGACCCAATCTAACATAAATGTAAATTGTGCACTGCCGAGTGTCGAACGACGCGAACCATAGATGCATCTATTACCCCGCACGGATCATAAATGCGACGCAGTCAAATATAAATATAAATTTAAGAAATCATCCCGCTCGCGGATCATACTTGCGACACGGTTACACATAGATTTCTTAAGTTATTATAGTATTCTTCTATTCTTTTCAAAATATGAATTTCAAATGAAGATCTTTAAGATCCCAATTTTTCTTCAATTTCAACTCCTTTCAAAATATTTAATAAGAAAACTCAATCCCGCTCTTCTCAATGCAAACAATAAACATAAATCAATAACAATATCAACAAGGAATAATGTAAGCCTAAAACTACCCGGACATAGGCAAAGTTAATAGCTACTTATGGACTCTCGTCACCTCGTGCGTATGTAGCCCCCATAAATAGAAGCACATAATAATTTAATTCACCTATGGAGTTAATTCTCTCTTACAAGGTTAGAAGGGAGACTTACCTCACTCAGAAGTTCCATAACCGGCTCCCAAGTCTTTCCAACAACTCAAACCGATGCCCAACGCTCCAAAACTAGTAAATAAACGTGCAAATCCATGAATATATACTCCAATACTTATTATAATCTAATTTACAATAATTTCCAACTCCGCCCCAAAAATCGATAAAATCAACCCTCAGGCCCACGTGCCCGAATTGCGAAAAATTTTGAAGATAAACATTACCCATAACATCGCGAACTCAAGTATATAATTTATTCTCAATTCATTTCGAAATTCGTGGTCAAAATCCAAAAATACCAATTTCAAGATTTTCTACCAAAACCCCTAATGTCCACTAATTTTTCATGAATTTTCATGTTAAAATCTAAATATAATCCAAATATTTAACTTGTAATATGTGGGAATCACTTACCTTGCTATAGATGATGAAGATGGAGCTCCAAAATCGCTCCTAGGTCGGCTCCCATGGAGAAAATGAGATGAAATGAGCCAAAACCATTTTTGCAAACTTATACACTTCCCAGGCGACCCTTCTTCACGTTCGCGGGCCTCCCACTGCTTTCGCGATGAACAAAATTCTCAAAAGCCATTTCCAAACTCTTCTCAGACAACTTCTAGTATAATTGTCATAATATTTTCTACGAAACTCCAAATGATAAATGGTGTAACTTTCTGAAAGCTAGAAACAAAGATCTACGACTTTCATGTTTTGGTCATCTCCCAATTCCTTATGGACTTCGAGATATAAGCTGTCAAATTCAGCCCTGTGCAACACAAATTTCTTCTTCATCTTCCCGGACAACCTGTAGTGTACCAACCATAACTCTTCGTACACATATCCAAATGCTAAATGGTATACCTTTATGAAAACGAGACATAAAGGGCTACAATTTTTGTTTTTTAAATCATCTCCAAATTCCTTATATATTGCGAGATATGAGCCTACGAATTCAGATCTGTGCAAAAGAAATTTCCTTTTTCGCAAACGCGAGAGTCACTCCGCGAACGCGAAGAACAAATTCCCAGAAGCCAAATCCTTCTTTACGAATGCAAAAGGATCCTCGCGTACGCGAAGAACAGCACCAGACATTAGAATATCAGCATCCAAAGTAGCCCAAAATTATGCGAAACACACTCGAGCCCCCCGAGACCCCAACCAAACACCTACACAAGTCTAAACACATAACACGAACTTGCTCGAGGCCTTAAATCACATCAAACAACGTCAAATTCATGAATCACACTCTAGTTCAAGCTAAATGTACTTTAGAACTTCAACAACATTCGATGCCAAAACCTATCAAATCATGTCCGATTGACCTCAAATTTTGCACACAAGTCACATTCAACATTATGGACCTACTCCAATTTTCTAAATCGGAATCCGACCCCTATATGAAAAAGTCCACTTCCGGTCAAACTTCACAAAAACCTTCCAATTTCTAACTTTCGTCAAGTGACCCCAAAATGACCTACGAACCTCCAAATCCACTTCCAGATGCGCTCCCAATACCAGAATCACCTGTCACAACACAATTTAGGATCATGACCGGCACTTAGGAGAAAATACTCTCAAGTAAGCCTCATCGGTAATTTACAGAAAATTGGACAGAGTTTCACATGTTTTAGGACTATCCAAAAATAAACCTGTCTTAAAAATTAACAACATAACTAACCTATATCGACCAAACAAGTTGTAATCCTCATTCACGAAGTATTTCCAAAACAATAATACTAACTTCATCTCCAAGTATACGATACGAAAGTCTAATACGAGTCACAAGTCTATATCAATAAAAGAATACTTATGACCCTCTAAAAAAATGACTATGGAGAGACTCTAAGAGTTTCAAGAAAGAGACTATAACAAATATATAACAATCTTTGCCCACGCGAGTAAATGCGGGGCTCACCAGGAACTGTCAACTCGTGTACACTAATTAACGGAATCCTCACATATGTCTACTGCTGTATCTATAAATATAATAGCAGGGAGTGAGTCACTAGCTTAGTGAGTAATAATACTTAACCACAACCGTTTTTAATTGGGGACAAGTAAGAAAACATGCTCGTGTAGTAATAAAAAAATATCATGAATAAATGCCCTTTCTCAGAAATAATAAACAATAATCACTCCCACCATGTGTTTCATGTAACAAAAATCATTTTATCAATTCGGTAATAAACTCGGTAAGCACTGTGTCATATCAATTCTTCATGTTTGGGAGGTTTCCAAGAAAGGATCATGTAATATGTATCACTATGTGGACCCCTTCGTAAAAGGAGTCAAATTTAGCCGTAGGTCCCTACTAGAGGGAAAACTGTAACTGTATGCTAGTTCTACCTCCCACTAGCGAGGGCTATAACTGTAATCGGTAATCTATAAATACAAGGTGCGCAAGGTCTGACGAACCCGTTGTTTAGCTACGGGATCCTTCTAAGTCTCCTCCCATTTATACTTTTCTTTGTAACCATAAATATTCACATGATAGCATTTTAAAAATAGTACAGGGCATTTCAATTCTTATCAAATCATGTAATTCGATTTCGATAATGGTAATCATATCTCAAATAACAGTAAAAACATGTCTAATAACAGTGAGAACATTTTAAATAACTGTAAACGTTTCAAGTAAACTATTCAGTACCATATCAGGTAAAGGACTTGTCCCGCATGCAATTTCAAACATTTAGTAACACATTTTATTTTCAAAATCATGTATAAACCATAAAGGTTATGAAAGCACGTGCGATAAGATTACTACTCACAGTACTCCTGTCCAAATACCATTCATGCCACCTCGAGCAGTCCATGAGACTCCTTTCAATCAATCTATACTCACATCATATCGACCTCGCGTTAATTTCCTTGTGCATGCTAATTCATAACTAGATTAGAATACTAAACCCTCGGGGTTCATATTAGAAACTTAATTGGTTAAATTTTATTTATTTGTGCTATGATAAATTCAACTAATGCATAATTTAGCTTACCTATATTATATAAAAGTCAAATTCATGGTCATGATTTAGAGGACTACCTTTCAAAGCTTGGTTAATTCTCTATATATTTGTTTCCCTGCGTGAGGCGTTACTGAAGAAGAACCAAGAATTTCCTTTTTTTCTTTATTCTTACGGTCTTGCTGCCAAAATTCCTCTTTTTCCAAATTCCCTTCAATCATGTCTTCTTGAAAAGATGATCTTCATAGCTTTTTAAATCTTTGGTTCTTCATAAGTTTTTTTTCCCGTCCTTTGTATGAATGAGAACTCCCATGCTCCTTCACTCGAAAGAGAGGCAGCAATCTCATATTATTTCTCAAAACTGGCTGGTTAAACTTTTCTCCCAAATCTCTTTAGCTTATTTCCCTTCCCCTGACGCTATTTACGTTTCTGATGGGCTAAGGCCCACTTGTACTCTTTTTTTTTTCCTTCATTGTTTTTATATTAATTAGGTAAATGCTCTTATTTTAATAAGGGGTATTACATACTCTCCACCTTATGAAATTTAGTCCTCGAATTTAAATCAAATGCATACATATAGAATGAAATAAGTGACGATCTTTGCTGGCGTAGCTTTTTTGACTTCCCATGTAATCTCTTCAAGACTTTCCCGAATACAATTCCTTTTTACCATAACTTTCTTACATGCTTATCGATAATAGTCACCGACTCCTCCTCATATGATAACTTTTGATCAAGCAATATAGTATGTGTATCATGTGCTTGAGAGGAGTTTGATATATTTATTTCTTAGCATAGAGACATGAAATGTTGGACGAATAAAAGACAATTAAGAAGGAAGTGCCAAATGATACGCCATAGCTCCCACTTGGTCAAGTATCTCGTATAATCTTATATAGCTTTCATTCTTCTACCCTCTTTTTCCGATTTGCACCACGCCTTTCATAGGGGAGACTCGTAGGAGCACTGGGACTCTAAGTATAAACTCTAAGTTTGTTTTTCTCTTATCTGCACAAGAGTTTTGTCTGCTTTGTGATGTGAGCAATCTCTGTCTCAATCAAATGGACCTATCAATCGCTTCTTATACCAAGTCTAATCCTAATACATTTTTTTCTTTAAGTATACATTAGTGTCACCGACTTAAAACCATCCGATAAGAGAATGCCGCCTTATGTACAAAGTTTTATATGGATCCCTCTGCATGCTTCACTACAAGCTCTTATTATAAATAAACTCAGGTAAAAAGGTAGATAAGCATCACAAATATCCCAAAAATGAAGAATGCAAGCTCTCAAAGTAATCCCCAAGATATGTATAGTACGACCATATTACCCATATGCCAGCAGATAAAGTGCATTACAAGGATCCACTCGTGTATCCGATGCTTCTTGGAAAGATTTTTAAAAGCATAAAGTAAATTGTGATTCTGTATCAGAAACAGTGGACAACATAACCCCATGGAGTCGGACAATTTTCATTGATGTAATCTCACTGTAAAAAAGTTTTGACTAGCAAGAAGTGTGCCTACTATGTAACCAATTTACACTTTTCCAAGTATAATTATAACCTCTAATTGTTTGAGGTAGTTCTGTCATAAAACTCACTATAATTTACATTTCTACTTTGGATCTCGAGTTGTTGTAGCGGCCCTCCAAGTCGCAAATATTTGTGACATGCTAAGAAGTCAAATAGTCAAAAGCACGTTAAAGAATTTTTTATTTCTTGTCTTTCTTTTCTCACAATTATAAATTTCTTCTAGTCATGCTACATCTTATTGAACCCCGAATATACCGTGTATCTTGAGTTATGAGCTACTCAAGAATAACTCAAATAACTCTTATTAACCCATTTATACTTGGTATACATAACCGGTTACCTAGTCGAAGAATACCTTGACTATCAATAGTCATATCCTTGTTATTTTTTAACTAGCTAGGATGCCATCTCGATATTTACATAATCGCTCATCTTCATATTTAGTTGACTTAATATGCTATACTAGTGAAGACTTAGCTTTAATACAAGCCAACAATGTCTCTAAATTCTCCATTACTAAATTTAATACATGTACACTTTAGTATCTACATATCTTTAGCCAAAAGTCTTTTTGGCAGAATTTATGTGCCAAACTGCCCATAGATTTTTTTTTTTGGCTCAATGAATCAGCCACAACATTAGGCTTTTCTATGATGGTACCAAATGGAAAAGAAAAAAAACAGAGTCATTGAGCAATTCCATCCACCGAGATGCCGAAGATTGAGATCTGCTGAAAAATATACTTCCAGCTCTTATTGGCCAGTAGAAATATCAAAGATTTTCCAGTATTAGTAATGCCTAACACCTTTAATGCCAAAATCACTGCAACCAACTCCAAATCACGAGTAGAATAGTTTTTATGTGCTTCTTCAATTGTCTTAAAGCATAAGCTATAACACGATCATTTTCATGAGAATACATTCTAATCCCACTCTTGAAGCAACAAAAAATGCCGTGAGTCCTCCAGAACTTGATGGTAAGTCTAATACTGATATGGTTGTCAAACATGTTTTGAGTTTATGAAAGCTCTTGTCACATTCCTCCATCCATTAGTACTTTATATTTTCCTGCGTTAACTTGGTTAGCGGTGTCACGGATAGTTTGGAATAATCCTGCATAACTGCCTGTAATAGCCTGCCAAGCCTTTCGAATATTTGTAGGAGTAGTGGGTCTTGTCTATTTCTAAACTGCTTCTATATTTTTAGGATCCACCACAATCTCATCTTTAGCTACCCGAAGAATGCCACTAAGTCTAGCGAAACCTCACACTTAAGAACTTGGCATAAAGCTGTCACGCCACGAACTTGGGAGGCGTGGCTGGCACCCGATGCCGTACTGGACCGAGTGAACCACTCTGTAATCCATGATCGTTCGACCAAAAGTAGAACATACATAGGTCGAGTTAGATGAACTCATTCATTTCGTAACTATCACGGGCCCACATGACCACAACTCATAATGTATAACTATAAGTGGGAAAATATTGTGTCAGTGAAACATCATTCTTAAAACATGAGTACATATGGGCCGTCAAGACATCTGACATACTGTACAAAACGAACATCTGTCTACAAAGCCTCTAAGATCATTTGACATCAAAATGGGACAGGGTACCGGCCTACCAATAAGTCTGTAGCAAAACTCTGACACGATGACTCATACACTCGGCTGCACTCCGAATGAGGTGGAGTCTTACCAATCCTTCACTGGATGCCAATCTCGTCTACTATGAGGGCTCGTCAAACTGATTATCTATACCTGCAGGCATGAATCCAGTGTCCCCAACAAAAGGACATCAGTACGAATAATGTACTGAGTATGTAAGGCAGAACTGAAACATAACAATACGTCAACATTAATTAAAGACATACAAGAATCAACATGAATCTCTGAAGTGCCACCGCATATGCATACTTATTACACTCATATATATACAATGCTTCTCTTTGAGACTATTATCTGTAGCGTATGATGCATGATTTCCCAACTGATCAGTGATAACTGCATGGCCAACCTTCGCACGGTGGTAAATGCATGACTGCCGACCGACCGTAGTTCGTTGGTAAATGTGTAACTGCCTAACTGGCCGTAGATCGGTGGTAAATGTATAACTGCCCAATCGACCGTTGCTCGGTGGTAAATGTATATACATGACTGCCCAACCGGTGGTAAATAATGATACATAACTGCCCAACCGGTGGTAAATAATGATACATAACTGCCCAACCGGTGGTAACTGCCCGACCGACCGTAGCCCGGTGATAAATGCATGACTACCCGACCAGCCGTAGCACGGTGGTAAATGAATATGCATGAAGATGCATGTATTACTATATTATAAGCATTAACATCTTTATCAAATACCTCAATAGGGAACTAGATACATACTTAGACATGCTTGAAAATCACTTTACGGGAATGAATAACATAGACATCCTTAACTGCTAAGAGTAGAACCACTTCTGGAATATCATTACGTTTACGTATCATTTTTTGGATCATGCCAAAAGAAGGAAAGATTAGCCTTAACATACCTGGAGTAAGGAAAAATTCGTATGATATTCTTGAAAAAGGTTTCTTGTACTCCCTTAGAATCGCAAAATTTAACGTTGCTAATGTGCTAATAAATCTCATTAAATATCTTGTAGGAATTGGTTGAAGATTTTGTAAGAAATCTCGTGGAAGCCAAAATTGTACTCCTATCTTGTGTGCTATATAGAAAATTCTCTTTCTCTTAGAATGTTAAAAGCAATTAGTTATCAGCTGACGTTCAAAAAACTAAAATTGTACATATATTGCATGATGAAAATCAAACATGTGGAACTTCTGATTGCCACAGCAAATGTCAGTTATGCATATTAGTAACTCAATCACATCATCTACAAATTAATTACAAAAAAGAAATTTGTTCGGAAAGCTTGTTTTAGGAAGATGAATCCTCAACCCTATGAATCTCCAAACACAATACTACCCAAACACCCAACCATTGAACATGAAAAACTCATACAAAGTGATCTAAAGAATAAATCATCCTTCAAAGATATGTTAACAGCCTCAAACCCAATGAGCTTTGCTCCAAATCTGGGTCAGTCCGACATGGACCTGACAGAAATCCCCCAGAAGAAGAAACGTTCGAGCATTCAATAACCTCTAACGCACGAGGCATTAAAAATTCTCGTTAACAGAAGAAGACAGACAACAAATTTATGAGCCATGTAAATGCTCTATAATTGTTAAACTAGCGGGAAAACGCATGTTACACCACTGCTTAAAAAAAATATCCAAGAGTTATGGCGGCAAACAGAAGATTTCTCTCTAATTGATCTTAGAGAAGACTATTACATTATCAAATTCAAAAAAAAAAAAAAAAAAAAAAAA